>KZ651086.1:898394-915559 GCA_001010745.2 Gerris buenoi | reverse complement strand
ACATTTTCAAACAAATATTGTTTAATCAATTTGTCCATCTTTAAAAAGACAAACTCTCAATATTTTTTCAGCGATTAATCGACTAAGTAATTAATAAATCTGTTGGGAGGGACGCTCCACTAAATTCAACGTTCTGTCCAAACAATGGTTTACATTTTTTTTTAATTCTCAAATGATTACTTACATTAAATCTCTTACTTGTATTCAAAAGTTTTAACATTTTGTTTACTTTATTTTCGTCTTTATATTTTTTTCAGATTTTAATTTTATTCAGGAGTCAATTTTTTTTATTGTAAAATTTGTTTTTATCACTTATATTTAAAAGGAAAACACTACATACTAGTATTTAAAAAATAAAAATAAAATATATGGATAAGAAAAAAATAATTATAATTGTGTAACTAAATAAATAAATATAAATTAAATTAATAATCAATAATTCGATCATTAATATTACTACACGAAAACTTCCAAATGGGTTCTTAATTGAACTAATTTTTCATTAAAGAAAGCTCTTAACATTTTAAGTAAAAACGTAAGCCTTAAGGGAAGTAGATTCAATTGATATGTGATTTAATGGTGTATTGAATGTAATAGATTAAGTAATTTAAAGACAGAATAGAGATAGACCAGTCTTGGATAGCCATGTCTTGGATGTCTTCCATAGCCAGTCTTGGATTTTTTCGTTATGATCGTGATTAAAAATATATGCCTACAGGGTGGGCAAAAAAAAACAAAATAAAAACGCACTTTTTTGTACACTTATAGCTCAGCTTCTGTAAAAGAGATAGGGTTTGCGGGGTCTTAAAACTACTTTCATTAAACTAACAAATTATTGAGTGAAAGCCAAAGACAGTTTGAATTAGGGTCCTCAACATTGTCCAGGAAGTAATTGTTGTCTGGTATTTTAGTTTCGATTATCACATGGTGAAGGGGGGGGGGGTCTTTGTAGGTAAGTGGAAGGAGTCCCCCAGTGTTATAACAAACATTGAAGATGTGTTAAGCACAATGTCGGCTAATTGAAGATCAAATGCTAAATTACACCTTTATGCAAGATTGTGCCCCGTCCCATCGCTCCTTGCAAACAATTTAATGCTTGCAAGAGAATTGCCCAGACTTCTTTCAGCCAGACGAGTGGCCGCCTAACAGTCCAGAACTAAATCCAATTGCTTACTCTATCTGGGGTTGGTAAGATAAAAGAGTGTAAGTAGGAGGCAGCAGAATGAAGGACGCTGATGAACTTCAAAAGAGGATTATTCGTGCCTGGGATGATATGCGTCAATCAACTACAGCTGGGGCTATATCCCATAGGAGAAGAAGAGTGCAGGCTTTCGTAAATGAAATGGGAGGACACAATGGACCATACAACTAGTAAATCTGTAAAATACTTTTATGATATTAAATACTTTTATTTATTTTTTCAATACTATCCGGAAACGACTTTTTTAAAAACCCTAATTCTAACCGCTATTGCATAGCTTTCACCCAATAGTTTCGTAAGATATAGGTATGAAATTTAAAGTAGAAAAAGGTAATTTTCAGACCCCGCAAACCCCATATCTCTATCAAAGTAAAATAAAAGTGCGGTTTTGTTTTGTCCACCCTGTATGTAGTCTATATCCCAGTCTCAATACTAAAAGCATTTTCAGAAGAATTGATGAAACGATGGCTCAATTTATCAAATAACTGATCTGAGTTTAGAAGTTTGTTGTCTCAATCAAGATGCTCAACACCCTTGGAGTGCTTAACACCCCTGCTCAATATCTACCCAGCATTGTTTTAACAAATTGGAAGCTCCTTGAAAGAGTGGCGCTATGTGGGCCTGGAAACCATGATGATTACACTCCTGGTTGTAATACAACTAGGAGGGGAGTTATCGTTTTACGTTCATATCTTCACACCGAGTGTGTGAAGATTTCGGTCCCTAACCAGGGTTTGTTCTATGGGCCCACGGAAGTGGGCCCATAGAACGTGGGTGTAAAACACTTTTACACCCCATTCGGGGTGTAAAAGCCCTCCGGAAAAAAGCACCCTTGGAGGCTCTTTGAGCAAAGAAGCAAAATGTTTGACTTCATATCAATATAAGGAACGATCATCTTTGGAAAAAAGTGATTGTTTCCACGACGCTAACCACATATGCCTGAGCTCTAAATAGATTATAGTCTTTAGAGAGTGTTTAAAATCACTGAGATGCCTCTCTTTACTCTAAATTATGTTCTTTTTCTTACCAGCTTTATTTAAAGTATCTTTAACAAAAAGACTTTTAAGTTTATTTTTCAAATACAGGTTGTTAGAGAAGTGAAACAATTCTATAGAAGCGATGTACTAAGAGAAAATATACTTATTATGATAATCTGTTTTACAATGTGGTTAAAGCTATAGTTATAATAATAGAAGTTATGGTTTAATATATTCAGTACTCCTATATTTACACTACTATAAGATCTTTATTTTTAAATTGTTAGGAAACTGTAATAGGGAGATTTTGTCACCAAGGCTCTTCATATCAAACATTGGACAAGGGGATTGCACAAAACGGAGAATTCATATCCCATGTCACAATTACACTAACTCTTTCGACACAGAATATACTAGGATATATCTATCTACATAATATAAATATTTTTACATTATGTATACCTGAATGGATACGACAGCATATATATAGGAATATTTGTAAGATATTTACATAGTAATACTTTTAAAAGAAAGAAGTACAGGTAAGTGTAGAAGGTATTTTTTTTCTTTTTGTACTCAGTTACCATATTATTATGAAGGAAATTGAGTTATGAGACTTTTATTGTTAAGTATTCATTGAAGAATAGAAGAGGAAATGGTTATAATACATGAGCTATTATGGACATTTAACAGATCAAGTTAGTTGAAAGAAAAATTAAAAATTTGTTTGCAGGTGTTTTAGACTCAAACCTTCATGAATATAATATATTATATCACACCGAAAACATATGTGTATAAAGTTTCGTTTAAATGTTTGAAATAATAATTTATTAATGTCAACGAAAACATAATGTATTTTACAGTATAAAAAGAAGAAATATGCTCAATATAATAATTCGATAGGGAATTGATAATCATTTTGAGGTTATAGAATGCATGTAGCTCGTTTCTAGACTATTTCTAGTTTTAAGAAAGTATATGAATGTAATTTTTTTTTTAAAGTTGATTTTTTTTTTTTTTTTTTTAAGTTTCATATCCCACCTATTACCCCAATTTTGAACCACATCCCGTCATTNTTTTTTTTTTTTTTTTTTTTTAAGTTTCATATTTCCCAAATAACATGTTTTTTTTAAGGTAATATGTGAACTAAAATTAAAGTCATGTGGAAAATCCCACATTATCATCTTTAATATTAAACAAAAGCCTCTAAAAGGATCCAAGTCCCTTTGGAAGAAGGGGTGGTAATTTGTAGGTCTAAAATATTTAATATTTCTGCTGGTAAAACCAAGTGTATTATTTAACATTAAAATTGTTTACTCTCGGAAAGGAGGCGTAATTTGTATAATTAAAATATACAAAGTCGGAACTATGCAAACATCAAATAGTAAATGGTATTATACAAATATCAAATATAGAAGGGTAAATAGAAAATGGAAAATTTGTACTACGCAAATATGAGATGAGGGAAATTGGAACTATGGTTATATCAGATAGAGAAATTTGCTACAATGCAAATGTTAGATGGAAAAAATGGTATTACACACATGCTATTTTTAAAATTGACAAAGTCCTAACACACGAAAAGTGGTTACATGAACAAAAAAATTTTAAAAATAAATAACTCACGTACACTTTGAAATGGTTTAGAATATTCAAGAACACTCACCTGAAAAAAAAGAAAAAAGTATAGATTAGTAAAATGCCCACCTCTATCATGTCTTATTAGAGATACAAGAAAATATTAATATATTACACATTGAAATACGTATAAAAAGACATAAAGTATGGTATTTATCAAAATTTGAAATGCTTATGATAATAATCGATTAAATCAGATAACAACTATTCAACATTTATAAATTAATCATAAAGAAAGATCTGTGATAGTTATAAAAATATGTTTTTTTATTGTACATTACGGACAATTAACTTAAATACTGTCTAGGTAAGTATTACAAGGGATAATGACAACGTTCATTACATTACTTAATTGGGGTACTATATTACTGGGTGCACACTAATATACCTAGTATTAATTTGTTTATGGTTTATGATTTATGTATAGTACATACTCTTAGCAAACATGATTATTCAATAGAGTGAAAGACCTTAGAGAGGAACCCGAAAAAATCAAGAAAAATCGTAATTCCGGGAAAGATGTGACGATCGACGAAGAAGTAGTAGTAGTAGTCTAGTACTTCCTACTAGAACGGGTAGGTCGAACCACTTGTTCAAACTAAGGCCCTTTTTACGCCCCGCGGTGGAGAGTTCCAACTACTTCAACACATCATACGTACATTGCACTGCCGAAGCGAGTATGGTGTGGTCATAAGTAAGCTATATAAGCGTGCGTCAAAGCGTGGGGGGAGAGTCCCCATAAAGGGTGTCCTTCGCCCTGCTCCGTCCTCGAACCATAGATACAAATTATATCACCATGAAACAGATCGGACCCACATCAAAGAGTGGGGGAAGAGTCCCCATAAAGGGTGTCCCTCGCCCTGCACAAATTCAGAGTATCATGGCACGGCATCGAACCCACGACCTCGAGTTGCCTCGACTTATTGATAGCTGAGCGCTGAGCGAGCGCCTTAAGACGCTCGGTTACCCTGGCTCCCGACGAAGAAGTAAGACTCATTGAAAGAAAAGGCAAGGAGTAAACATGATTAGGATAGCCTAATCAATACCTATGGAAGCGAAGTCAATCCATAAAGGTCCTACTTCTGTTTTGATTAAAATTACGAACAACTTATCTATTCCATTTTACGTTTAAGCATGTATTTAATAGTTGCTAAGTTGTAAGACAATATATAAAAACTTTATTTACAAAATATAAACAAGTGAGGCTGGCCTTATATTACAATAATACACAGTATTAGCGCTATAAAAATAATATAAGTTTGTCAAAGGTATAATGAATTAACAGTTAAATAATCAACTTATAATACTAAAAACTAAATAATATAAAAATAACAAGAATAAATATAATGTTTAAGGATACCTAGTGAGACCAAAATTATATTTTCTGAAAGTAGTATTAAAAAATTTTCGTCCGTACCGATCTCGTCAAAGAAATTTTGAGTACTAGCTGGTATAGTCCCTCTTGCTCCAAACCACATTCCGTATACTTTATAATCTCTATCACCATGAGAAGCTTGAAACTTATCTTTATAAAACTCGATGATGATCTTCTTCTCATGTACTTTGTTGGTTGGCTTGATCTACGTCAATGGTTTCATATCTGACGGTAGAGTCAATAATAAGGGCAGTCTTGGAGTTAAAGAAGTTTTGATTGACTAAGGTTGATGTTTCATAAGTTATTTAATTATAGATACAAAGAAAGTAAAATCTGGTCTGTAAAAACCGTAGGTGTAGGGTTAAAATCTTTCTTAGGGATAATTAAAAAATGCTTAAGGCCAAATTTGATCGCAAAAAGTCTCGTTTTACAGCTATCAAATGAACACCAAAGTTTCCGTTTTTCGATTTCACAGGAAAACCGAAAGGGTCCTCTAAAATTCTAATTAACAGGTATTTCGAAAAAGTTCTTATGCCTGGTAAACTATCAAGTGCAAAGCATGAGGGTACTCTACTAGTTAGAATTACAAGCTAGACTTCATGTTAGAGAAACTCTGTAATTGTTATGCTGGACGGAGTTTACTTCAGTCTGAACAATGGATATTTTCCTCTTAGCCAACTGATACTTTATCTCTAGTTTAGTGACTGCACAAAACATCTCTTGGGAACATTAAAAAATATAATTTGAGCTCATTCTTAAGCAGAGTGTTTTATTCTGTCTCCCAAACAAAAATGAAAATTTATAATTCTTTTGTAGCTTTGAAGAAGAAATAGAAAAATTAGAGACGCATCTAAGAATAGAAATGAAAGCTGCTTAAAAGAAATAATCACAAATCTTGGTGGATATTATCCGAAAATATGGTTCAAAAAGCGTGGATAATCTATGATTTATCGAGTACATTAGTACACCCACTATAAATGTATGGCTATTATATCAATTTTTTTTTTAAAAAAATCTTTAAATGCAATATTAGACTAACATATTTGAAATCTTAAAGATTTTGATTCAAGCAATCTGATTAAATATTTAATATTCGTGTTTATTAAATTCGTCGAGTTAAAGGAAGTTACTACGAATAAAACATTACCTAGTTCCTGAATAAGAAAAAAATAAACAGAAGTATCAAACGATAAGATAAATAATTGAATCTAGTGGTCACCCTTGTATTAAATTTTATCAGCAAATAGTAAGATTTGCTCTTTTTTGAAGATTTGTTCTTTTTTTTACTAACGAAAATAAAATAACTTTAAGTTGTGTAAAAACGTTTCCTTCGTATGATAAAGTACAAATTGATGTTTCGAATATATAAAGCTGTTTTTTTTTTTCTTTCAGAAACAAGTATCGCTCTTTCGAGCCCTTTTTCTGCGTAGGGTCAACATCCTTTTCATAATATAAAAAAGGTTAACCAAAATGAGAAAATATAAGAGGAGGAAACTTTAACTGAAAAACATTTAGCATGTCCTTCAAATAAGTTACTGNGGGGTCTATTTTTCTCTGTATGTCTCCCGTAGTTATTTATAATTGTAATTTGAATTATTTAAAAATTAAAATTACCATAAAAACAATCATTGTCGTTTTTAATCTCGAAATGATGTACACCGTAATTACACTGTTGACTGCTGTACGTAATAATTCGTGGTACACCGAAACGTATCCCTAAGCCACGGGATTATAACATTATGTTCAAGTTCGTAATACTAATAATAAGAAGAAAAGAAACTAATTGCTTGGAGACTTGAGAAAACACAACTATATTTTTTTCTCTTGGAAAAAATCTTAAATAAACTTTAGGCAGTAAACTTTCCAAATAACAACAAAACAAATACAAAATTTAACTAACAACATTGCAGGTATGCTGACCCTGCAACAATTAACTTAACCTAATTCCATCATAACCATAATCATAATAATAAAAAGATAAAATTTGTTGTGTATAGAAAGTGAGTTCGAAAAAAAAATACGTGCGGTGTCGTGGGACACCCGGTAGGAACGAAGTTCCTTACGTTTTCATTAAATATAAATGATAAAATCACAGTAATAACTACTTATTCATGGTGGAGTTNACTTATACATTCCTGTGGTTGGTCACATTGACCATGCCAAATTTTGTGCGGATCGATTCGGCCGTTCACGAGGAAACGTTTGTACCCCGTACCCTTTTGTACCAATTGAGACCATTTCAGATTTGTACCTTCCTGTGGTTGGTCACATTGACCGTGCCGAATTTTGTGGGGATCAGTTCAGCCATTCAAGAGTATGCGTCCAAACAAATGCAATGTGTAGATAAAAGCTTCACTTACCTCAGCTCAATTATCTACTTTTGATTAATGTATGCATGGACAACCTTACACATATTCTCGATGTAACCATTAATTATTTGTATGGAACACCTGTTGATTTGAACCCGATAAACAATAAGATATTATCTAACACAGGAATTAGTTATTACATCTCCACTTAACATCTTTTAAATTTAAACAATGAACGTAAAAATATTTATAGAAACTCACAGGAGGTTTTATAATAGTACATTATGCGTAGAGTGCGGAAAGTAGCATTTTGCATGGGAGTGTGCAGTTTGAATCCGAGCGACAGCGAGGGTAGTAAAACCACACGAGGAAAGCAAAATGCAGTTTCCGCACGAGTTGCGTACCGAACATTATCTACGATTGTTGGATTTTAATAATAAATACAGAAACAGTTTCAATAATTAAACAAATAGCAAATTAGTATTGTTAAATGTAAACAAACTGGTTAATCGTGCGATAAGGTGAAGAATTATGATAACGCACATGCGCAATGAATACAACTACGAAAAGAATCACTTGCTACGCATCTAAACAGAGATAAAATGTTTACATTTCGTATCAGTCTCAGATAAATGTACTTTTCAATTGTATATTTAGTAGAAATGCGATAATATTCTTGTGCAATTCTCCTATGTATGTTTTCAATTAGTAATCGATATTGATTGACAGTTGGAATAAATAATTTACCAGAGGATGGCAAGATCTTAAGGACGCTAATTCTAAACTAACATTTGATTATATACGTACTAATTGTCTTATCGAAAGGCTGTTTAATTTACAAATATAAACAGAATTCTAGAGTGAGCTAGTCTAAGTTAACTTATACAGTCAATGATCATAAAAGCATAACTAATTAATAGGTATTAGTAAGATCGATACGATCCTTTGAAACTAAAATAACTTTGAACTCATATTAATAAACAGACGAAACTATGGTATTAGTCGTAAATATATATTCCATATGGAATATATATGTCACATTTATATTTCCATTCTATATGGAAATATAAATGTGAAAAATTATTATACAAACTGAAGACATGGAGATTCAGTAGACCCTGTTGTAGCGTTAGTAATGTAAAAACTATCACATCTTAGAAAAATGAAGCCAAATTTTGGCAGCTCGGTCATCGTCAGTGCATTAAAAGTTAAAGAAATGTTTTGATTATACCTTAAAACGGAACTATTTCTGCATTTTTATTACGTTTTTAAACTTGCATTCTTGTTTGTTTGTTTGTCCGGTACAAATCTGGCAATCGATTTCTAGCTAACTTCCCGAGTAGCTGGACATTTGAAACTTATAGCATAGCTCAGAACACGACGACAATGCATTATTTTAATACTTTTAGCCATCTTTCAGCAGAATTTAATTGGTGTTTAGCAAATGTGCCTTTTGGAAAGTTAGTTAGGAAAAAATCCGCAAGTTATTTTATTTGTTTTGCCATATCCCATATTTACAATCTTCATTTTGACAGGTTTCAAATTTGTGATTTTTATAAATAAAAGATAAACATTGAATGACAGCAAAGCAGGAAATCGATTATATTATTTATATTCAAATTTATCGATGGCACGGTTTAAATTTGGTGTTGGGAAGATCCATTGTACAAAGATTTGTCCTTTTATAGGTGTAACATCAGCTCTCTAGATGATTGTCATTTATGTGAAGTAAATAAATTCGGAACTATTTTTTACTAACATTATATAATATTATATAACAATAACAATTACATTATCAACATTACATATGATTCAACAGAAAATTTAAAAACTTAGTATATAAAAAGTTCTTTTTATCTTGAAATTGTTACATTTCGAGAGAGCAGGAGAAGATACGAGAATAGCAGCGACATAATTATATCAAAATTTAATCTAAGAGATTCGTTTTATAGGCTCATCACCTATAATAATGGAATGACCTCTTAGTCAGATATTCCAAAGGTCTTCTAAGTTCTATACAAGTTCAGAAAGCGAAGTTTGAACAGGAACCAAGCTGTTACCTATTTAATGACCCAAAATTAATTTGAATGTCAGTTAGAAACGTGTACCTATCAGAGTATCCCTTAAGCCCTTCTATTATATAAGCCTTACGAAAATGTGTTTTAGCAGTGAAGCTAGATTAAGCGTCAACTGTGATTAAGATTTGAATAAAACATGTTTATTATTCCCTGAACTAAACTGCCAATCGATACATTGTGTTAGAAAATGTTATTGTGGTAAGTTTTATTCAAAATTGAGGTTTTTAAAGAAAATGAAAACGAAAATTGAAGTAGTTACAACTAATTATATAAAATAATACTATGTTATTTAGTATTACGTTGCAAGATTCTAGCTAAACTTAATCTCTTGAATGATATCAGTTAATTTAATCTATAATATTATTACGGAGATTT
This sequence comes from Gerris buenoi, assembly GCA_001010745.2. Taxonomy (NCBI): domain Eukaryota; kingdom Metazoa; phylum Arthropoda; class Insecta; order Hemiptera; family Gerridae; genus Gerris; species Gerris buenoi. The sequence goes on along the minus strand of KZ651086.1, from coordinate 905,606 downwards.
CCAAAATCTCAGAATAAAGTTCTAGGTCTTCTGGTGCTGATCACTAACGATAAGTTAAGGAGAAAGTCCTGATGTTAAGAACCAAAATTTGAGGTACATTAAGGGAAATGCATGATGTTTAAAGGATGTAACATCGTTAACTGACATTCTCAGTTAAAGCTAAGTTTAAGCCTAAAGCTCTCAAGCTTTACCTTCGGAATGTCACCTAGAACTTAATTTACTACACTGCTACCTTTCATATTCTCAGTTAACCGATAAGAAACGTATTTGTTATCTATTCGTTTCTTATCGTATGAACATGCACATGTAAAATATAGTTTATAAATATGAATCCTTATTTTTAAGTTTTAGGTAGTATTCATACTACGGAAAGTTTAAATTTTAATTTAAGTCAAATTATAATTATTATTAACAATGGGAGGCAGACAGAAAAAAAATAGTCTCCAGCGCCTGGACTAGTGGTAGAGCGCTATACAGGAAATATAGAGGCCTGTGGTTCGAGTCCCAGCGCTGGAGTCTATTTTTCTCTGTCTTTCTCCCATTGTTAATAATAACCATAATTTAATTTAAATTTATATATGAATCCGTGGCTCAACATCCCTTTGGCAGACCTAAGCCCTGCCAAAGGGATTATATATTTATACCTATATGTCATGGATAACGCAGGGTTAGCGGGTTGCTCTATCAGCTGCATAAACCCTATATTTAGCATTCACGACCGGAAAGAGGGGTAGACACCACTTTCTATGAGTAGCTACCGATTTATATGGAGATGATTGGTGAAAAATCATTTATATCATGATGATGGTGAATTGCAGGAATTAGGAATTGAACCTGGAACCACTGCTCCAAAGCAAGAATGCTAACATTGAGCCACCAGGTTTAACCCAAGAATACTTATAAATAACCTTTAGTCAAAACATTTAGCTTTGTTTGTTTTTTTAGAATAAAGTCAAGAATTTTCGTTTATTTGACATTTGAGACCGGAAAGTGGAATAGACGCCACTTCCCTGTAGCTACCCATTTATATGATGATTCTAGGTGAACATCGAGCATGTCCCCATTTCGGAATTGGGAATTGAACCCGGAACCACTGCTCCAAAGCAAGGATGCTAACACTAAGCAACCAGGTCTACCTAAAGAATACTTTATAACCTGGTCTAACGCTTTAAGCTTTAGCTAAAGCTTTTTGAGCCTTGTTTTTCCAGACTAAAGTCAACAATTTTTATTTATATATTACTTAAATTTAATTGTAATTTTAGCCATTTCATATATTGCCTGAAGGTTGTTACAGGAAGGGAGACCGGCACCTTAACACATTTACTCGATGAGATCATCAGTGTTAAAAATGTCTCACCTCTCTGTGGTTCGAACTCGCAAAAAAGGTGAAGCTTGATTTTAGGTATATGATCAACGCTATCAACTCGACTATGCTCCACATTACATTTTACTTCTATTTCAAAATGTACACTTAATATAAGAAATACTTCTTAAACAGAAGACGTGATAAACTTAAATAGATGCTTACCTAATTTTGAAATTTTATTCATAGCAGAACAAGGATTACCTAACGTTCTCTTTTTCGAACGATAATCGTCGAAAAAGGGATCGTAGTCAAAGAAAAGATAATTCCTCGTCTTAAAACATCTTCAGGTCCAGACAATGTTTGCCTTGAATCAAGTGATACCTATAAAATTATGCGCGATCACGCTACCTTAATAATTGAAGTTATTAATTTTATAAAAAAAAAAAATAAAAAATAAATAAATGGTCTTCTGTCTTAAGTTCTTTTTAAAATTTCTTCTTATCTTAAGTTTCTTTCAGTATTTAAACGTTGTTCTTTTAAATTTGTAATTTTATAGGTTTCCCTCCCTCTCTTTTAAACTAAAACTGAAGTGATATCTTTAATAGAAACGTACGTCCACTTTTCCTAAGACATTTATTTATTTTATTTTATTTTTTTTGTTTTAAATGGTATAAGCGAACTATGTTAAGACAAAATTTAAAAAGCTGTTTTGAGAAAATTCAAACAATAACCAGCAAATCCTAATTCTATGATAATTTTTGAACGACAATAACTGCTTCCTAATTTTTTTTATATAGTGTTTTATTATAAATATAATGCTTTCCCATTAAAAGCATAAGTAATTTTATAAAACAATATTATCCTTTTTGACTAACTTCTTCAATTATTGAATACTGCACAATTTTTCAAAGAAGTTAAATTATAATAAATATATTTTTTATTTTCGTAGGGAATAGAAGTTACAATACAAGTATAAGGGAATACATATATAACAAATTTATAAGGGAATATAAAGTATTTACATACACATTAGATAATTTAAAGATTTTTTGTTATCAATTTTTTATTCGATGTATTTTTTTCGCTTCCCCTGTTGTAATCTTCAATGTGATTATCATTTACATAATCGAGTAGTGTCCCGACGACGACGTACCTCGAAATTATTTTGTTATTGCTAAGCTATGCCAACCAAATTTATTCTAATATATAAAAATGTTTCTTCTGATTAATTGGTCTTCAAATAGATATACTAACTTATCTAGTAGTAGTAGTCTAGTACTTCCTACTAGAACGGGTAGGACGAATCACTTGTTCGAACCTTGCAATTAGGCCATACCTTAGGCCCGCGGTAGAGAGTTGCAGCGACTTCACACATATATATGTAGGTACATTGTACCGCCGAAGTGAGTATGATGTGATCAATAGTGAGCCATATAAATCAGAGTGTCACGCCGAGGAATCAAACCCCACTTCGTTCCACTCATGATTCAGTGATGGCCGAGCAGACGTGGTTTAACCCGCACGGCTACGCTGCCTCTCAATAACTTATCTAAATAAATATCTGAATTAATTTACTTAATTTTACTTTTCTTTCTAAACATAAAATTAAGACTGTAGCCACGGGCTTAACGCCTCATTTATTGTATTTTCATACGTTACAAAAACTAAATTCAAATCTCCATCGTATCGTTTCTTAACTAATAATTAGAAGCAATATTTAAATTATTTTTTTAATTATTAATTAATTACATTATTAAATTCATAATAGATATGTGAAATTAAATGAATGAATTCGAAAAATAACGCAATAACTAAAACCACCTGATTTTAACAACATAGCTTCTTGTTTATGGCACTGAAAATGAAATCGAATGTATAAAATCGATACCCTAATTCACAGATGTGTTAAATGAAAATATTCTGATTTCCCAAATAACCAATTTGAATATTCATTGCTCGAAAGAAGTTTTGGTAAAATGGCAGTACTTACATGATTCTGTATTAACATAAACCATCTAAAGAGCAATCCTACACTTACCATATCTGTGCATTTGATAATACAAGGTCATAAAGGTCAGATCTCTACCAATATTTGGCAAAATAAAATGTCACATGGCACATCTGTAAACTAGGGTATCGGTACACGGGGTACACTACACTGAAGATATTTTTTATTTTTTTCAATCTCAAAATACTTTTATTTTATAAATTACATAATTACATGATAAGTTATTAAAGTATTAACGGCAAGGCAATGCCGGAGACAATATTTTAATTTGTATAAAGGCCCCCATACAAGATCAAATATTTTGCGCAACCTGATGTCTGAAAAATGTTTGTGCAAATCTGATGTCATACACGTGTTTCACAAAAATCATGTTTGTGCAAACATCAAACACTCCCATATATAGTCCCATATACAACTTCAAAAATCAAACCGAAAATGTCTATTTATTATTTTAGGCCTCTGCACACCGACTTTTTGTACGAAGTGAGATTACTCGTTTTGACCGACTTTTTGTACTAAGTGAAATTACTCGTTTTGACCGACTTTTTGTACGAAGTGAGATTACTCGTTTTAACCGACTTTTTGTACGAAGTGAAATTACTCGTTTTGACCGACTTTTTGTACGAAGTGAGACTACTCGTTTTGACCGACTTTTTGTACGAAGTGAGATTACTCGTTTTGACCGACTTTTTGTACGAAGTGAGATTACTCGTTTTGAACGACTTTTTCTACAAAGTGATATTACTCGTTTTGACCGACTTTTTGTACGAAGTGACATTACTCGTTTTGAACGACTTTTTCTACGAAGTGATATTACTCGTTTTGACCGCCTTTTTGTACGACAAGTGACATTACTCGTTTTGATCGACTTTTAATCGGTCCCCACCGACTCAATGCACACACGGTTCCAATTTTCCACTTACTACTGCGCAGTCCTAGAGAACCCCTTAAGGATATATTTTTTTTAGTCTTCTCTCGATTTTTAACGCTTACGGACATAGAAAATGAAGTGTTAAATAATTTTCAAAGAGCTCGGTCCTAAGCCTTAAGAAGAGCTACAGAAAGAGCCGTTATTCACGCAAGTAAAGAGTTCATCCTCACTCAAATATTGCTGAAGGGAAAATATATCATTCTATACATCTCGATCACAGAGAGCATGCAGATAAGTTTTTCAACTTTTATAGGATGATGATAGACAAGTTTGACGAACTAGTCCCCTTGCTTTATTTTAATATTTTCCAAAGCCATTCTGAGATGAGAAAAACTATATCTCCAGAATAAAGACTGTCAGAAACAATAAAGTAAGAAATATAAAAAATTGTATATTATTTTTCAATGTTGGCTTTAGGGATAATAATTTCTACCTTTGATACTTGAATTGAAACACACAACGTCACTACTAACATATAGAATAGAAGCCGGGCTTATACTTACTCGACCTGCAAAAATTAAAAGCTATGCGCTAAGGCATTTTATAGCATGTGTTCCATTCCCTCCACCCGACCGATTTTTTAATTATATTTTATTTTCCCGACATATACATTTATATACTCCACATGCTTATGAATTTAATCAATTAAAGGATCTTTTATACTGAGAATCATATCTAACATGTATCCTTTCTTTATTATAAGTTCTTGGCAAATCACAATAACAAATTTAAAATTTAAGACGGATATAAAACCCCTTTAGTCGTTTATCAAATCAGAAATAAACCTCCTAATGACAAAAAAAAAAAAAATCAATTTGGTCTAAGAAACATTACAATTTTTCCAACTACCTCTACTAATTTCACATTAACACCCCTTCAAGTTTCATGAAACCCACAGAAGACTTTGACAAAGGGGCATATGGAGAGTACTTAAATAAATTACACCCTTAGGCTCAGTAGGGACAATACACGCCCTTTAAATCATAATCCAATCAGCTACAGACTTTATCATTAACAAACTTTGAGTTTTTCACAAGGGCACAAGGGGAATCTAATTTAAAATCAAGGGACTTGGTTTTCTGCTAAAAACATCAAAAAGATTGTAAGAAGTCCACGTGAGTTTGTATTTACTGTACATAGAGTTTGAAGAGATCTTACGTCGTATTGAATAAATTTAAGTATGCAACCAATAAAGCTCTTATTTTAGTTCTGTTTAACAATGAAGTATCAAAGCTGCTACATATGACAAGTCAAATATAGGTTTATTCCAGCAAAGTTTGGTGTAACTCAATAGCTAATATTAAAGGTACTCTTATAGTTAGGTACCCTTTTATTTCATTTTAAATTCGAAATAACATGGGTAGGTATGACAATTAGTTTGTATAGGCAACTATATGTATGTAGATCGCAGATCATACATAATAATGTAAATACTTTAGTTTAATTATCTATGATGACTAAGGGATATTTATTCCGAAGTGTTTTTGGACAAAGAAACATCCCACTTCTTTACATAAAAGTGATATCCCTTTGTCTTACTAGTTAATTAGACTAGGGGATATCACTTTAATATACAAAGTGTGATATTCCTTCGTCCTACAGCACTCCGGACTAAATATCCCTTTGTCTTAATACTTACGAGGGGTTCTCAACTAAAATTTTGCCAATAATCTCCTATTTCACTTTGGTACCCCCTTTTTAGGAGGGCATAAAACTAAAATAGTGCCATGTTTAATATAGACCGGTTTCATCAACTTTGTTTGCTTATTAATTGATGGATGAATGAATTAATTTATTCACCAAATGATGTTTTACTGAAAAATGAATAAATAAATCTCCTATTAACTAAAAGTTATGCAGTTATTTATTTATTAAATAAAAAGTTAATCAACTCATTGCAGTAAAGTATGTCGAAAGGATTTTTTTTTTTTTTTTTTTTTTTTTTTGAGCCAGCAGATTAAAACATTCAGGAAGGTCACCAAAACCATTAACTTGATAGATAAAAATATTTCACTTTTTTCGGTACAAATTTTCAGGGGGTTTGAATCGGATTCGGCAGGATTTAATCCTGTCCTAAGCTTTCACAAGTAAGCCTCTCTCTACCGGGTTTTAACGACAGTTAATTAAAATCGCTTGTTTTACCGACTTTGATCATGGCTTTTTCCACTCTTTACCCCCTCCCCCCTCACCCTAGAATCAGTGTCTACAAATAGGAATCCTAGTTAAAATGTCAGGATAGATCTTTTATTCTAAATTTAAAAGAATTTTGTGACAATTATTTCCCCTTAAATCTCTTTGTTAACTACAGGATTAAGGACCCTATGGGTATCCGCAGAGAAAAAGGGACAATAGTTTACATATTTTCTGGAAAAAACAATTGCTTACATATTTCCTGGAATAAAAATTTGTTTAAATTATAGTTTGTTAATTATATTTGTTTCCTGGAAGAAACAATTGTTTACATAGTTCCTGGAAGGAACGATTTTTTAGATAATTCCTGGAAGAAATACGTGTTTACATACTGGAACATATACCCTGGATTCGAAACTATGTCATCCTAAACTAACGAATAAAGTATTATATACTTTTTATTTATTATTGACAGTCTTTTACATGTTGGTAGTTATATTAATTGATAGAATTTAATTAATTCAATGTAAGCAAATTCCTTTCTTCTTTAATTATTAAAGTTATTAGATATATTAATTGATTTGAATTTAATTAATTTAATGTAAGCAAATAATAATAATAACCAAATCATCTTGATCTATTACATTCCAGCCTTCTAAACATTTATAATAATCTAAACACCTTTCTATGTTGCGCTAATTAATATTCTAAGATCACTTTAATATTTATATTCCCGATAGAGACTGTATTAATTTGATCTGTGATTAATGTGAGTGTGAGTGTTTTAGAAGGTATATAAATTTATATATATATATTTTTAGCCATTTCATATATTGC
>KZ651086.1:842018-853817 GCA_001010745.2 Gerris buenoi | reverse complement strand
TCAACATTAATTTCCTTTTTAGCTAAATAATTTTATCAAAGGTAAATAATTTTTTACAGAAAATGCCATTTTCATTTATCAATAAAAATATTTATTATTCAAATGAGTCCATTTTGAGAAGCAAAATGGAAAAAATAAAAAATCCTGTCTCAGGAAGCAATATTTGACCTCCCTTCTATTCCGCAGTCACAAGTGAGATAGAATGAAAGAGAAAAGGCTATGTCACCAAGGTGACTTCCTATTTTATGAACCAGTGGTTAAAAAGTAGAAGTAAATACGAAAAAAAAAACGCTAAACATTTCTCAGAAAAAGATATTGAGTTTGGACCTATTATCTTTCTAACTGACATTATGCTCTCATACGGATGGTACATAATAGCTAGAGATGTAAACAAAATACACACACAAAAAAAAAAATAATAATAATAATAATAATAATTTTTTATTAAAAATTATTATGTATTTTTTTCTTATGTAATTTTAGGGTATGAAAATTAGTATTATACATTTCTTGTAAGAAATTTTGTCAGCTTCACAACGAAACCAAAAATGTTGTTTTATCTTTTATACTTTTGGAGCAATAAGTATTTTTATGAGCAAAGGAATTCGATCATTAAAAAAATCACAAAAATTGACCTTGTGGGAAAACGGTTGAGAATAGTCCTATGGTTTATATGACATTTTTTGTAGCCAATGATGTTTAGAATCGCCCAATTTACTTTTGTACATAATATATCGCCCATCACCTTATATTTACTGAATTTCGTATATATCTATGCCTAACATTTTTACACGCTTTTGATTACTATTAAATATTAGTCAGGAGCAAATCTTAAAACTTAAATTTGACCCACTTCCCAACTACCTAGAAAGCTGAAACTTGCACGGAATATGTATTTACGATGACAATACAGTAAGCAGTATTTAAAAAATTGTTTGTATTAACCTATTAATCGCTAAATTTCTGATACATTTTGGGAGTGAAATTCCAACAAAATTGAAAATAAACACGGCCAGTGTCATGTAAGTAAGATTATTTCCATTTGAATAGTTTCGTAGAGTAGAACGCTCGGTTGGAGCCCTGTTCCTACTCCTGTCACCTTAGGGCTGGCACTACCTCTAGACGTAACTCAGCCGCGGGCCTACACGATAGAATTAACTGTAGGGTAGAGCAGCCTCTAGCACGCGCGCCGCGCCCCCTACCTTATTACAAGTTTCTACACGAGGCGACGTAATCAATGCAGCTACTTCATTGATGCATCAATAGTTATATGTTTCTTATTATATACAATAAGTGTTAGTGAGAGACACCAAGGGATGTGCCACGCAAGCGTGACACATAGGAACTGTTGCAACACCAGACAAACGTCACAAAGATGTTGGCTTGGCAAAACGCCATGTCCTGCATCGTTTAGTCGCTACCGACTCAACAGGGGCCCTGGGGATGTGTCACGCTTGCGTGTCACATCCCTTGGTGTCTCTCACTAACACTTATTGTATACCTTATTGCAGTGTTGCATAATCACGGTATTATATTGTTGAGGTTTCTTATTATGTTTATTTATTAAGTTTTACTTAACTATGAGAGACAAATATTGTAATCCATATTTAGTCTACTTCAAAATCAGCAATCACGCGGAAATTTGGCAGAGACACACTTTCCGGATGGCATTCTAATAATCATAATCAGTCATTAGTTTTTACAAAATCATGTATTTTAGCCAATAAATAAAAAGAAAATAATAATTTCAGAAGTCTAACAAAGATGGCCACCCGTGCTTTTATCTTTATGGAATACACATACATATACTGAGATAGCTTGTAGTACTGTAACTGTTAAATCCCCCCCCCCCTTTTTTAGTGCATGTTTTGTAAAAACGTGTTCTATTTTTTTTAACAACATAATATTATTTTATTTCTCCCATTTGCCTAAATAATAATTATGATTTGAATTTACTGACCATTTTCTAATAATTTTAATTTTAGTTAGTTTATTTAATTTTCAATTAAAACGAGTTATATTTCATATGCATGGTTGTAATATGTTTAATGTATAAGGAAGTATGTTATATATAAGCGAGAATTTTAATACTTCAGTACTTTTCTTAGTATAAATTAATTGTGAATTGGACTGTATATGTTGAGATTTTAATTTTGATTCTACACTTTTTCTTTCCTTTCTTTTAAAGGTTCTCGAGGTCGGGGCACTTAAGTTTTTTCTTCAAGTCACCGAATTTTTCTTTGACAAGTAATTTTTATTTCAAAGTTCTCACAAGGTTAATATTTTGTTAATTAAGAGATTTTAATTACATACGTGTTTTTTCTTATTAACTTATTAATTAGAATATTTTTCATCTGACGCTAATTCAAAAAAGGTCAATGTTAGAGGTAAATTGTGAGTTGAGGATTAGAAAGTAGTTATATTATTATTTATTTATTTTTTCATTCAGTGTTGATTTACGTAAGATCAGTGTTAGAGGTAAATGGTAAGTTAAGGATTAGAAAGGAAACTATACAGCTGTATTTTCAATTAATGATTAAAATGTTGTAACAATTAACTTTCAACAATTTTCAATGATAATGCTTTGCATCGAATGAGTACCTAAAGTAAACAGGTGTAATAAGTAGAGGTGGGTAATAGTAATAACTGTTACTTGACGGTAACTAGTTATCACTTTCCCGTTGTCGACCAGTTGTCTCTCATTCTGTTCCAATCCATTCTGTACCATGTCCATCCTCTGTCCTCTGTCCTCTGTCATGCCTTTCCTCCACAAATTACAGTCATCTTGTGGTCCTAGCTATGTGGAGGCCTTCCCACCTTTCTTTTCTCTTCCATTGAGCACCAGTACATAATAGCCTTACTCCATCGGTTGTCCTTCGTTCTTAGGATATGACCTGTCAAGTTTCATTTTCTTTTTATGATAGTCGATGCTATGTCTTCTAAACCTGTTCTTGTAACGGGGAAGCCAAGCCGAGAATATTCTAGGAGAGCAGTGTAGACCTTAGGCTAACAAAAGCTCGAATTTCTGTCTAGTGGTGCTTTCCCCCACCAGGAATCTATTAGACTAAGCCCTAGCATAGAATCACACGGGGAGTCCGATCTTAGCTCTGGAGGTGTACACATCTTACAACAATCACACACACACACACAATCAAATACCAATAAATAATAAATATATATTAACCATTTATTATTCTACTTTATTCCACTCACCAAATCTCCGTTACATTCTCTCTCTAATCCAGACATTGCATTTTCTTTCTTTTCTTGATATGCCAAGCATTCTTCTCTATGCTCCTTTGGCATACTCTTAATTTAAGAATAGTTTTCCTAGGGATCGTCGTAATCAATAATACTTATTCATTACCTTCTTTAGCATTTAATGACTATTACATTAAATAGATACAAATTAGAACTAAAATGTCTCAAAGTTAAGCGTGCAATCACAAGTATAGAGACTTTTTAAAAATAATATAAAAAAATCCTTAATCTTATGCAAATCGTGGAAGAACTAAACGTGAGGCGAATCCAGTGAATATGCAAACAAAAGGCTAATTTCATTTATTTAGATTTTACGTTACCTGAGTTTTCCAACATGGTTTACACAATTATTATTTAGTGAGTAATCTAATTTTTTTTACAAACACACGTAATCCCGATCAAGTAGGTATGTAATACGCATATATGTTATTCACGCCATAAGACTACTAAAAACCAATTTTCATAAATTAATTATTTTAAGTTTTTGGTAATATTCATACTACGGAAAGTTTAAATTTAAATTTAAATCAAATAATTATAATTATTATTAACAACGGGAGACAGAAAGAGAAAAATAAGGTTTGTTCCAACCACACTTCAAACTGGTTTGGAACTGTCCGACGCATGCGCATTAGGAGCAGGGTGTTCCAACGAAGCCCAAACACAAACTCTGACTGACTCTGACTGTTATTCGGCTGTTCCAACCACGCTCTGATTGAATCATGGATTGGTTTGGTGCCAGTCAGAGCAGTCAGCGATCGGCGGCAGGGACTAGTAGTTTGGGATTGAGTTTGGGTGGTGACCTTCCGCTTCATTGTTTTTGTTTTGATTTCGCTCGCCTATTATTTTTCTTTCTTGCGATTTAACTCTTCTTTTTAAAATGTTTTTGTACGAATGCGATGATTAATTTTTGTGCATATAATGACATTTTCTAGATATTTCTGAAAAAAAATAAAAATTGGACCTATTTTCAAGATGAACTTTTGGTACTTATTCCATTTTCAAACAAATATCGAAAGAATCCGATTTATTTCCGCAATATTTCTTTCGTTAACTGGACTAAGATTAATATTCGTTTTTTTTTAAACAAAAGAGCATTTAGGATTATAACAATAATAATTAATATAAAAATTCCATTTTTGAAAACTGATCTTATGTACAATTTTTTTTTTTAATTATTTTTTTTTTTTTTTGGTTCTGTGTTCTTCACCTTTGTTGTTTTTATGTGCAAACTTTGGGGAAGATTGAATGACGGGAAATGGTTCAGAATTGGGGTAATAGGTGTACGATGAAACTTAAAAAGCAATTAAATATGACGCCATTTTGTTTTTTTATTATTATTATTTTGGTTTCTGTATTCTCCACCTTAGTTGTTTCTATGTGCAAAATTTGGGGAATATTGAATGACGGGAAGTGGTTCAAAATTGGGGTAATAGGTGTGCGATGAAACTTACAAAGCAAAGTAATATAAGACCAGTAAAAATACGTGTGTGCCGTGAGTCTACTAAAACTGGCTCACCACAGTAAGCCCGAAAATTGTGAAATGAGTAAATCGAAATAAAATCGTGAATTCATGTATTAAATAAACATTTCTAAAATGTGTGCATGTATTTTCGTCATAGCCTCTATGCGTATGAAGGATTTTCTTCCAACTTTCGAGCTTAATTAGCATTAGAAAATGAAATTTTTGTGGTTTGGCCCCCCTTGTTGTGCGAGCCCCTAGGGGACCGCTTTGGCCTAAATCAGGAACGGATTTAATCATCTGGTACTTATCTTTATCAACTATTGACTCATCCATATCTTTAATATTAATAAGTTCAGGTATTTTTGATCACAGGAAGGCAAAATCACATAAACAATCAACTCAACAAGTTGTTTTGATAACAGTGCTAAAATCTACCACATCAAACAGTTTGGTTCGAGTTCAGGAGCGTTCCAACAAGACGGAATCACAAATCAATTTCCAACTGAGTAATGGTCACGCAAGCGCATTATGTCAATCACGGACTAATCCGACCGAATCCGGAACTGATTCGGAACTGTTGGTTGGAACAAACCTATAGACTTCAGCGCCGGGACTCGAACCATGGGTCTCTATTCTATAGAGTCCCAGCGCTGATGTCAATTTTCCTGTGTCTGTCTCCCGTCGTTAATAATAATTATAACTTGATTCATAAATTAATAATAAATATTTCAAAGAAAGATCAACATTTACGGAAAATTTTAAAATAACTTAAAAAAGGGGATATGTGAGAAGAAATGGTTTCTGCCATTTTTACTATTGAACTTAAGATTAAGATGACAGTTCTTTTACCTTTGTGTATGCCGTAATTGGTAAGTCGTCTTTGCTGGTGAGTTGTGCCTTAACAACATAACCGATTTCGGAGAACCTTTATCAGAAATTATCAGAAAAATCACAACCAGAGTTAAAATGGAGCATTGAAATATAGATAAAAATTGGGAAGACAGCGCTACCAAAATAGTACATTACGCGTCTATTGAGGAAAGTAGCATTTTGCATGCGAGTGTGGAGTTTGCACCCGAGCGTCAGCAAGGGTAGTAAAACCACACGAGTTCTTCTTTTTTCCGCACTAGGGTGGAAAAAAAAGAATTATGAATGCGCATGCGCATGCGCAATGAATACAACTATGAAAATAATCCCTTTCTACGCATCTAAACAGAGATAATATGTTTATATTTCGTATCAATCGTAATAAATATATTTTTATACATATTATTTCCAATATCTAGTTCCTTGATCACACCTATTTTTAAGTCCAGTTGTCTATTACAGTTCATAACCCTTATGATGGTAATTCATTTTGCAAAACTAGTTGGTTAAACTATGTTGTTTCTATCATAAACTGTACCTCAATAATTGTATTTTAATCTGTTATTGAATTGATAAATTAGTGACAGATTGCATTATATACAGGGTAGGATCAAAAAGTAGTAGGACTGAATTTCTGTAGCGTGAACGGACCACCTGAGCGTGGTAGTAGTGGTTGAGAGCCTTTCAAAGAGACCGATATTTTTTTCCAATCGCTTGCGAGCAAGTGGAGAAAAAGCACGTCGAAGTTTCTCTCTTCTTGGATCGTGACTTCTGTTAAGAAGTGTCGTCACGATCCAAGAAGAGAAAAACTCAGGGGTTTCTCTCTTTTTGGATCGTTACCTGTGTTAAGAAGTGTCGTCACGATCCCAGAAGAGAAAAACTCAGGAGTTTCTCTCTTCTTGGATCGAGACGACACTTCTTAACAGAGGTTCACGGAAATCGTGCTTCCTCTACGCTTGCCCACAAGCGCCTGGAAAAAATATCGGTGTCTTCGGAAGGCTCCCTACTACCACGCCTAAGTGACCGACCGCCCTCCACCGCACCATTCGCGCGACAGAAATTGTTGAGTTACTTTTTACAAACCGCTCTTGTCATAATCATGAAATGGTACCACAAAATCCCAGTAAAAACAACCTATAAACGGAAATTACACGTAACAATTAATAAATGTTATTATTAGTAGGTAGATATTTTCCTCTTCTCTATTTGCATAGAATACCATTTTATGTCTTAATTTAAATATCTTGATTTACGACATTTAGCATTTTTAAAACCAGACCGATCTCATGAAATTCAGATAAACCAGTATTTGGTGTATTTTAATCACTTGAAGAGTTTTGTTTTTCAACGAAGCAGCCCTAAGGCAACTTTTCGACAAACATCTTTTCGAGAGTCTGAAGGCAAAACAATAATCATATTGATAGGAACAATGGTAACACTTACCCCTTCCAGAGGAGGCTTTTATAACCATGCAACTTAATGTTATTATACCACAGTCTTACTTATCTGCTATACTTGGAAACACTTCGATACTAAGTACCATTAATGGAAACAAAAAGCCATTTTGACGGACTTAAAAGAATATTCGACAAGAAAGTATTAAGGACAAAACTTAGTACATAAGTACTCTAAAGTATTCCTATTAGACCGTACTCTGGTAAAAGAATTGAGCTTTTTTAGTCAACACCTTATTTTCTCGACTCATTTTGTTATCTTTAGGGACGGATAGGTGCACCGGGAAGACGGAGAACTTGCCAATGCGCTGCTAAGCCGATTGTAAAAAGTAAAAATTAGCCCGGCAGTGATACAATAGCATAATTTATACTTCTTATAAAGTGTATAAATAACATTTCAGACAGCTAAAGATGGGAAAGACAAAAAGTACCAGGCGTCATTATGCTTTAATAATAATAACTAGGGGGATCTGCCCCCTACTCGCTTCGCACGTCAACCCCCCAAAAGCGGCCGCCGCGCGGCCGCTGCCTAGTATATAGTATTAGAATTATTTTTTCTATTTACTTTTACTATGACTATTTCTATTACTATCTACTATCGGGTATGACGTCAAGGTTCCCCGTGTCATTCCGCTCAACACCGTCTATTTACTATGAGAACCTATTTTTAACATAATTTTACTAAATTTAGAACATTTGTACTTATATTATAGGTGACAAAAATTTGTGCAAAATATTAGTCTTGTGGGAGGGGGCCCCTGATTTTGGGGGGGGGGGGGGGGGTATCATATGCTAATAAGATAATGTGTCGCTGGTTGGTATGTTTCCTCGTGCCGGACGCTACCACCCCATCCCCTGGTATCATATGATACTAAAAGGTTCATCGTGTATAATAATTGAAAAGGATTTTATAGAGTGTTATAAAAAAAAAAAAAAAAAAATTAATTCGAGGATTTGCGTATAACCAAATTGGATAAAATTTAGTACCGTTTAGTACAAGAATGAACTGATATATGCAATATTATTACATAGACTGCAATTATATTTAAATTTTACATGATAGGGGAGGCCCAGCGTGGCCAAGCGGCTTAACTCATTTGTGTCATTTGCTCGGCCATCGTTAAATCGAAAGCAACATGATCGATCCCGCTTCACGATGGTCGTATTTACATGGCTTATGTGATGTGTGAAGTGGCTGTAACTTTCTACCTCGGGGCTCGTAAACTGGGACCAATAAGGGCCTAACTGCTAGGCTCGAACAAGTGGTTCGTCCAAGGTAGAAACTAACTCCGCAGGTGTCCGTAGAGTATAGAGGGTGCTAGGTTTGCCGGCTGGTACCGAAGTGCGCCAGCCCCCCTTCGGATTAGAAAAAGGTTACGGTTGAAGTGCGCCAGCCTCTTAGTCCAAAGGGTGAGGTCAGGTAACCCGGGTTTTACCTCTTGCACCCCGTCTAAACCCAAAGAACTTTGTAGCGGACTTCGAAATTGAAATCCAACAAGTAGTTCGAAATGTCTTATCAAGCATTTTGGAAAAATTCAGGATTTTGGATTTACTGAGGACAACCGATGTTCTACCAACGATGTTCAATTCATTAAGTTTATCTTCGGACTTCCCTATATAGACCGTAATGAAGTTGAAGAATGTTATATTGAAGATGTTATAAGCCAAAAAATCAGCCATGGCAATGATCGATTTTGGGACCATATATCACCGAGAACTATATTGATCGTTCCACGGCTAAATTCACAANTTTTCTCTATTTTAAACGTTTAGGTCCGCTTTAATTGTTTTAGCGATCTTTATTCATTCATAGCGGTTTTGTTGTTGGTTTTACTAAAAAAATGTTATTTGCCAAAAATGTTCGTCTCATCGAAAAGGTGGTGATAGAATTTTTCCAGTCCTGAAATTTTAAATTTGAAGCTCACGTTTACGCGAGCATTGCGCGCGAACTCTTGGACGGATTCCGCTGCCCAACAAACTTAGCCTGAGTATTAGTAAAAGGAACATGTATACAAAATTTCAACTAAATCGGTCAACTTTTACTCAAGGTATGCGCTCGGAGAGCGACTGACTGTTAAAATATCGTATCGAACATGCATATTTAAATCCTCCTCTCAAATATTAAAACAGAATATGACGTTGAATAGGTCAACAGTATTCGTGGTTATATTCGAGTGCGATTCGATAATACGATTATTTTGTATCATTAATCTTGTAATCTATAGATTTTTAAAGGTCTTTAGTGTAAGGCCTTTTAATGTTTGGGCAAGGCCTTTTACTAGACATCTTAAAAAATTATTATTATAATACATACATCAATAAAAATATGGTAAATAAAATAACTAATCAATTCTATTAAAAATTAATATTGTAAAGCAGGATAAGGATAAATCTAAGTAAATTGTGTGAACACTCTTAATGTTCTCTAGTGCAGAGATAACCTTTTAGAGTGCTATCTGCCATTTTTACTATTGAACTTAAGATTAAGATGACAGTTCTTTGACCTTTGTGTATGCCGTAATTGGTAAGTCGTCTTTGCTGGTGAGTTGTGCCTTAACAACATAACCGATTTCGGAGAACCTTTATCAGAAATTATCAGAAAAATCACAACCAGAGTTAAAATGGAGCATTGAAATATAGATAAAAATTGGGAAGACAGCGCTACCAAAATAGTACATTACGCGTCTATTGAGGAAAGTAGCATTTTGCATGCGAGTGTGGAGTTTGCACCCGAGCGTCAGCAAGGGTAGTAAAACCACACGAGTTCTTCTTTTTTCCGCACTAGGGTGGAAAAAAAAGAATTATGAATGCGCATGCGCATGCGCAATGAATACAACTATGAAAATAATCCCTTTCTACGCATCTAAACAGAGATAATATGTTTATATTTCGTATCAATCGTAATAAATATATTTTTATACATATTATTTCCAATATCTAGTTCCTTGATCACACCTATTTTTAAGTCCAGTTGTCTATTACAGTTCATAACCCTTATGATGGTAATTCATTTTGCAAAACTAGTTGGTTAAACTATGTTGTTTCTATCATAAACTGTACCTCAATAATTGTATTTTAATCTGTTATTGAATTGATAAATTAGTGACAGATTGCATTATATACAGGGTAGGATCAAAAAGTAGTAGGACTGAATTTCTGTAGCGTGAACGGACCACCTGAGCGTGGTAGTAGTGGTTGAGAGCCTTTCAAAGAGACCGATATTTTTTTCCAATCGCTTGCGAGCAAGTGGAGAAAAAGCACGTCGAAGTTTCTCTCTTCTTGGATCGTGACTTCTGTTAAGAAGTGTCGTCACGATCCAAGAAGAGAAAAACTCAGGGGTTTCTCTCTTTTTGGATCGTTACCTGTGTTAAGAAGTGTCGTCACGATCCCAGAAGAGAAAAACTCAGGAGTTTCTCTCTTCTTGGATCGAGACGACACTTCTTAACAGAGGTTCACGGAAATCGTGCTTCCTCTACGCTTGCCCACAAGCGCCTGGAAAAAATATCGGTGTCTTCGGAAGGCTCCCTACTACCACGCCTAAGTGACCGACCGCCCTCCACCGCACCATTCGCGCGACAGAAATTGTTGAGTTACTTTTTACAAACCGCTCTTGTCATAATCATGAAATGGTACCACAAAATCCCAGTAAAAACAACCTATAAACGGAAATTACACGTAACAATTAATAAATGTTATTATTAGTAGGTAGATATTTTCCTCTTCTCTATTTGCATAGAATACCATTTTATGTCTTAATTTAAATATCTTGATTTACGACATTTAGCATTTTTAAAACCAGACCGATCTCATGAAATTCAGATAAACCAGTATTTGGTGTATTTTAATCACTTGAAGAGTTTTGTTTTTCAACGAAGCAGCCCTAAGGCAACTTTTCGACAAACATCTTTTCGAGAGTCTGAAGGCAAAACAATAATCATATTGATAGGAACAATGGTAACACTTACCCCTTCCAGAGGAGGCTTTTATAACCATGCAACTTAATGTTATTATACCACAGTCTTACTTATCTGCTATACTTGGAAACACTTCGATACTAAGTACCATTAATGGAAACAAAAAGCCATTTTGACGGACTTAAAAGAATATTCGACAAGAAAGTATTAAGGACAAAACTTAGTACATAAGTACTCTAAAGTATTCCTATTAGACCGTACTCTGGTAAAAGAATTGAGCTTTTTTAGTCAACACCTTATTTTCTCGACTCATTTTGTTATCTTTAGGGACGGATAGGTGCACCGGGAAGACGGAGAACTTGCCAATGCGCTGCTAAGCCGATTGTAAAAAGTAAAAATTAGCCCGGCAGTGATACAATAGCATAATTTATACTTCTTATAAAGTGTATAAATAACATTTCAGACAGCTAAAGATGGGAAAGACAAAAAGTACCAGGCGTCATTATGCTTTAATAATAATAACTAGGGGGATCTGCCCCCTACTCGCTTCGCACGTCAACCCCCCAAAAGCGGCCGCCGCGCGGCCGCTGCCTAGTATATAGTATTAGAATTATTTTTTCTATTTACTTTTACTATGACTATTTCTATTACTATCTACTATCGGGTATGACGTCAAGGTTCCCCGTGTCATTCCGCTCAACACCGTCTATTTACTATGAGAACCTATTTTTAACATAATTTTACTAAATTTAGAACATTTGTACTTATATTATAGGTGACAAAAATTTGTGCAAAATATTAGTCTTGTGGGAGGGGGCCCCTGATTTTGAGGGGGGGG
>KZ651086.1:813711-825921 GCA_001010745.2 Gerris buenoi | reverse complement strand
TTTTTTTTTTTTTTTTTTTTTTTTTTTTTTTTTTTTTTTTTTTTTTTTTTTTTTTTTGCTCATCAAGTCTACTCGGAGACCATAAGAACCTATTACCCAATAACCTGTTAGTGGAACCTGTTAACGTTCGATAACGGGAACGTCATAACCTGTTACCGTCAAATAACTGTTATTACCCACCTCTACTATATACATATATATATATAGACAAACTCTATATAAATATAGAGTTTGAGTTTAACAGAGCTGCTCTTAAAAAAAGACAAAAATACTAACCTAAAACCCTCAATGGTTATTACTTGCACTAAAAGAATAAAGATGTCGCGTTAAAATGAATAATTTACATACTGAAAAGTAATTTATACTTAGATACTGACAGTAATATACATTTCTAATTTAAATCTAAGTACACGTTTCACATTAATATTTCGTAATTTAATTTTTAACTTTTTTGGTAGTATTCATACTACGGAAAGTTTAAATTTTAATTTAAAACAAATTATAAATACTATTTACAAGGGGAGACAGACAGATTAATATTTTTTTTATAAATAATAAAAAGAAACTAATTTCAAAGTCACTTTCATAAAAAGATAAAAAAAAAAAAAATAGAATTTCCCATTTACAGTTTAAGTTATAAACAAAGGAAATCTTTCTCAGCATACCCAAACTTCTTTATAAGTCTAGTTAAAAGTTCAATAAAATCCAATTCTGTTCGAGTGTAGCTTCAAAAAAAAGAAAGTGGACCTAACCAGCACAACGTCAATGCTAAAATATAAGGAATAGGATAGGACAAGGCGTATAGCCTTAGGGTAGACCCTTTCTATCGATAGAGAATGGCACCTAAAAGCAAGCTGAACCAGGCTGTTCAACTTACTTCCATCCTGGACACAAAAAAAAATCCTTCACAAGCTTTCCATCTAGAGTCTAGAGTATTGTTTTGTTGGTGCCCAACAAAAAACATTTTTGTATGACTTCTTATACAACAAAAAGATTTCTAAATGTTTTAGCCTATTGACTACATTTAACATGTTATTGGTAACAATATTATTATACAAAATATTAAAACATACAGAATGCTACTAAATTAGTCTTTTCTCTACAATAATTATACAAACATATAATTAAACTATTTATTAATTTAATAAAATTGGCCATAAAATACTTATTAATTATACTGATTTAGAAAATTAAATCTATAAAACTCCTTCAAAGTTTAATTCAAAATAAAAAAAACACTGTTATGTTACTTTTTATGTATAAGGATGTAAGGGGCCGGTGTGACCGTGTGCCTCAAGTCACTGGCCACGTCTGCTAGCCTACTAAGTAAGTAATAGTAGACCCCCAACACTAGTTCTTATTACGACTAGATCCCATATTGGTATGTTATGTATCGTATTAATATTTTTAATCTAATTAGTAGTTCAATTTTCAAGTTTTTAGTAGTAATCATACTATGGAATGTTTAAATGTTTAATTTAAATCAAATTATAATTATTATTAACTGCGGGAGACAGACAGAGAAAAATAGACTCCAGCGCCGAGACTCGAACCAGGGGCCTCCTATATATCCAGTACAGGCACTCTGTCCAAGTCCAACTAAGCAACAATGGAGAATGATGTTCTCTGTCGTTACCGATACCTAGTCCCGAATCCAAGCTTTTATTTTTTCTACAAGTCTAACAAGTCAATATTTACGACAATAGAACTAGACTGAGAATTAACGCTTATAATTATAAAGTACTCAATCAGTACCTGTACCTCAAGTACAATCACTTAAAAATTCAATTTTTAAGTTTCTAGTAGTAATCATACTACGGAAAGTAGGTAAACATATATTACGCTATATCGTTAATTAATTTGACTATGTTCTCGTTATTAAATTTTCATAAAATCATATTTATAGGTTATTACGAGAATATAAAAACAATTGAATAACAAATTATGCGCAGTATAACTTGCTCATCAACTTATGTTCTTTTACCCTTTTAATCAATATCTTTGCATTTATTATAATTATTAATAGTTTGTCTCTTTATTAATATTATCTAAATAAAAAATATAATCATTTAAGTAACAAATATAAATTGATGCTCATCCTTACATAGGTCGGAATAGAAAACTTTTCAAAACATTTACCTTTAATATCGAAAGCACGTTGTGGCTGCTTTATTAAAATTCAAACTATGTCTTAAGGATCGGTCGTTCCGGACCAGAATAAAAATGAATAAAAGAAAAAAAAAATGAAATATAACAAATCGATTTTGATAACAGTAATAAATTTTTGATCTCACAGGTATGGAGGGGAGATAGTGGACACATGTTATACGTGTAGGCTTACTAGGACTTTACATAAAATCCCCACGTATATTCGATGCTTTAATATATCCAACAGTCCAACCAATACAGTACCTATTGACACTTGCAGAAACAACAATTCAATAGCCGATATTTAAGGGAACGATATATAAAGTAATACCTCAGACTTACCCAATAGGTGGGACCGCGAAGTAAGAGTGTATACCGTAAGTCGGAAAATACGTAAGTTGAGAAATATACTTAGTCGATCATCATCGACTTGCTGATAATTTTCAGCAGTAGTGTCGGGTGTTACGAAACTCCGAATTCAACCACACTTCAAACTATTGTGTTTTCTGTTTGTTTCACATACTTATGTTACCTTCCTTTATTATCTAAAGTTACCTTGTATACTTTTAAGTTCAAATTTATCATTTTGTTTGTAGATTATCTGAAGAAGGCTGCTTTAGAACAGCCGAAACCGGTCAATTGATTAAATTACAATTTTTATGTGAAGATGTTGTTTGGTTATTGAACTACACCTCTTTCATGACTTCAAACTAGTTTCAAACTGTACGACGCATGTGCATTAGCAAAAAACGGTCAAGTGGTTGGTGTCCGATGCACATGCGTCGGTCAGTTTCAAACCAGTTTGAAATGTGGTTAAGTTAAAAAGGTAAGTTGGGGGATACTATTGTATCGAAAATTGTAACAGAGATATAACTGTTAGTTAGAAAGTTATATATCTTAATTTATCATCTATTTTTATCATAGCATATGTATTTTATACATATTAAAATACTTAACTATTTGTCTTGATAAAAATGTCTAGAGTTTTCGCACTAGTAAAATGATTTTATCAACTATCTTTTTCTGTAATGTATCCTCAATAAAGCTCAGTCTGATACAGTAGAAGCAAGGAAGTAATAGAGGAAAAAAAGGAACTACTGTGGTGTAATAAGAGAATATGGACCTATTTGATAAAATAGGTTTCAAACAGGAAACAACCTACGAAATCAGAGCAATAAAGACACTCATGTTCCAGTTACAACTGTAAAAAGTAGGTTAGGCAATTGGTTATATTATTGAACATATTGGTTCGGAGATAATAAAGTTTGAAGGAATTGGAGCTCTAAGAACACCCATTCATAGATCAATGAATAGAAAGTCATTGTAAAAGTTTAGAAAATTACAGGAACAATAAAAAAGTGAAGCCAAAAATAAATAAAAATGTAACAGATGGTTAATAATCAGCCTATAGAATCCCCTCCTCCTTAAATCTATATAAAATAGGTCAAACCATATTTATTAGAATTTTAATACTATTCTTTGTTACTTTCGGTTCGGAGCAATGCTTGAGCACTATTTAGACTTCGTGTCACTTAGAAAACCCTTAAGATTAAAATTTATCTTACGCCAGATCCTTCTTATTATATTTAGCTTATTTTTAGTCATGGACGTCATGTTATAATGCTCATTTGGCTAATGAAGTCGACCTAGTTTTTTTTATGACTGTAGTAAGTTGTTGCCGACCGCAAGTTGTTGTGCTACGGGCTCTTATTATTACTATATTCAGCTTATTAAGTCAACAGTCACTGGCAACAATTAACATAATAATAATAATAGACCTTAGTCTTAAGGCCCCCCTACACGATCACACAATTTGAGCAAAATGTTTGCGCGTTTTTTGGGCATGATGGATGATGGATCATCCCAACTGCTCATTATCAAAAATGTGCGCAAACCTGATATCGAGAAAATTTAGGGCCATATACGTTAAACATCATCTTTCCGCAAACAACAGCCATACACGGTAAAAATGTTTGCGCAAACATTTTGACCGTTTATGGGGGCTTTAATATGAGTTTGAAATCAGCTTCTAGATTTATAGTTAGCATTGATAAATAATTCATAAATTCCTAGATTTATTCCAGTCCTCATGCAATTCTAACTGAAGAAAAAAAAGTAAACTCTGGCGTAATATTTATTCCGTCCATCGATTGACTCCGCTGATTTTATTCTGTTCGTTCTAGATTCATTTATCTTGTACTACTTAATGCCTTTTTATCTGTGATATCTCTTAAAGGTAATCTTAGTTATTACCTGTCCGTCTGTAGAGGCTGAGAAAAACTCCATGCCGGACTTGGAGTTGATCCAAATAACATTCATTACAGAGTCGTGGAAGCTGAAGAAATGATCGCTGGTTTCTACCGGCGTAGCTCCTCTTCTAATATCCCAGTAAGCGACCTAAACCCACAGAAAATGTCCAATTATTATACTTAACATGCATTTATGTTTTTTTTTTTCTTAAGTAAAGTCAAATTAACTTCTTTGGCACCAAGAGAATGTAATCTTAAACTTACATCGATATTTATTTAAAGTCCTGTTAGACTACATTATTAGGTTACAGCAGGACTTAGGAATTATCCACTTTTTACTTTCTCATACAAAGAGGAAGTATTGTGATGGCGTGAAAATTCTATTTGGATGGATTTACACGTTTTGAGGTCCCATAAATCTGAAATAGTTTTTTTTTTTTAAACGCCTGTCCCCTGTCTATCGTCAGTCTGTTATATTATGACATTATTTTCAAAATGGCCGAAAACCATAAATTAAGGGGTTTTAAGTCATAATTTATTGTTGTATATTAAATTAAAGTTGGTAATGATTACCAACTTTTGGTGATCATTTTTTTGTGATTTTGTAATGATTATTATTATTCCCCCGTACACCCTATATACTAGAGTTGATCCAAGTAACATTCATTACAGATTCATTGAAGCTGTAGAAATGATCGCTGGTTTCTACGGGTGTAGCTCCTCTTCTAATATCTAAACCCACAGAAAATGTCCAATTATTACAATTAGCATGCTTTTTTTATTTTTTAAAAAAGTTTTTTTTATTTTAAGTTACGTCAAATAAACTTCTGTGGCACCAAGAGGATGTTTATATATCTCCAAACTCAGGTTTATTGTTTAGAATTCAGGTCTATTGAGGACGAACAATAACAGCCATTAAAGACGGAGAATAGCAACGAATTAGCTATATCTTTGAAATTATTACTAAAACCTTTTTTAATTGAAATTGAAACTGTCTATTTTTAAAAATCTAAACTCAATTCTGTTTGCAAGCTCTAAATGAAGCTTTATAATGAAATGAAGAATTGTTTAATATTTTCCAAAAAAGAATAAACATCGTAAAACGTTACGTGTTACGGTCATAAAAACGCTACATCGATCCTTAAATATACTTGTCATGGACGAAGGGAGCTTAAGTTATTCCTTGTTTAGAAGAAACGGACAAGTTTACCGTTCTATAAATAAAGTCCTAGATAAGTGACACTGTTTTATTAGAAGCTTCAACACTTTACTAAGTGAAATCCTAAAGTTAATTGAATCGATAACAATTTCGTCCAAATTACTCCGGATGAAGGCCGTGAAAAACTCGTCTCAAGTTTTAGAAATAAACTGAATGTAAACGATGTTTAATAAGAAGAGCAAGAAGGCGGAATTGTAGGATTTAAGGACGACATACAAAAAAGACGAAGCTGCAGGGATATAAAACACTTGGAAGGACCCGTTGAATAAAACTGCTTGGACTTGACGAAGTTAGCTTGGGATTTTGCTAAAGTCTAAAGTTTATTTACTATAAGTGTTCTTTGCCGTAGTGAATTCACTCGATACGAACTACTATTACACGTTGGACGGTACAAGTTAGCTCTTCGAATCCTCAACACTATATTCCATCCGTTAATTAATGCAGGAGTTCAAATGCATTACCTGAGGGCTAATAGTAGAAAACCCTAGTGCTAATGAACTTTGTCTCAAATCATTATGTAACTCTTGAGAAAATGTAGTTAAATTTGAACCTTATACAAATATCCGATAACTTTTCTCTTCTTAATTTATTTGTTAAGTAAAACTCAGAATGTGTTTCACGCACTTCAGGAGTATTTACTTTAAAAAAAAAGTATTTATGTAACTTTAAACAAATAATATGGTTCTTGAGCAGTTGGGAATTAAAAAACTTAATCAAAAAGTCCTCCTTTGTAATAAATTAACTCTTCTTTTGGTCATTATGTTATGTATATTACATTATGTTATGTTAAAAAGGTATGTTTACCTATTTCTAGGTAATGTATATAACTTTTAAATTCTACAAAATTGCCTTTATTTTACTAATAACTCCTCTATGAGAGTTAATAACTAAATGAGCGAGAGACAGACTGACAGGCAGACACGGTACCAAAAACTTTCTTTGAAAACTGGAACGGATTTTTATCTTGGAATTATTGAAACCAGAGACTGACATATTTGTTGTTTAGAACGATCACATATAGAATCGAATTTTGACAGATTTAAAAAACTTGGGAAAATTAAATAAATTTGACAATAATAGGTTATAAAATCATTAAAGTAGACGAAATAGTACGCGAGGAAGCTACTATCTATAAAATAATTCTAACTCAAAACTAGGAAATAAAAAATAAAAGTTTAACAATAATTAACTTTTCGACTTGAAACTTCGTAGGCCTCTACATTTATATGAGTTCTAAAAGTCCTGTGAAGTCCTTAGGTGAGCCGCACCGACACTCCTCCCCCCCGCCAGCCCGAGGTCACAAACTTGTGTATTTTCATTAGGGCCCAGACCTGACTATTTCTTCCACCTTTCATTTAGCGTGATAGGTGGCGTCCATCTTAACAATTTTTAAACAAATTTTGGGAAACAAATCTCACGTTTCCACAGCTGTAACTCGTTACACTACGTAGTTACAAAAAAAATGTATTTACCACACTTTAGGGAATTTTGTCCTCTTTAATTTTGTATAAAACATTTTGTTATAGGATGAACCGTTGAGAAATTATCTTTTAAAAAACAACAATTTTTTGCACATTTAATGCAACATGATAGATAGCATAAACCCCCCTCCTTCCCCCCCTAAGGACCAAAATTAAATAAAATATATCAAAAAGTGTTCCTACCCAACCTTTTGTTGTTTAAAAGCCTTTTTTTCCTGGGCTAGTAATGAATAGCCCCTAAAAATTTTAAAAATATGAAAAATTTAGAGTGGGGCCATTTTGATGAAAAAATACTCATGTTTCCGCCGCTGTAGCTCGTTACACAATAGAGTTACAAAAAAAATGTTCATATAAAAAATGTCGGTAATTTTGTCTAGATTAATTTTGTACTGAACATGTTTTCCCGTAGGATCAACAGTTGAGGAGTTATAGTGAAAAAACCCAATTTTCGTACCTTTGAAGGGGGGGCGCGGGGCGCGCCGACCCCCCCTGAGGTCTAAAACTTGGATTTTCAATCAGGGCCCAGACCTTAGTAACATATATAAAAATCGCTTCTACTACACCTTTTGCACGGTAAGGCCCTTTTTTTCTCCATATTGACTGGACTAACACATGACTTCCATGAAATGTTGTGGTGTCAATACGAATGCGTGAGCAATAGAGAACTCAGTATTTACACCCATTTTCATGGATGTAAAAACACTACAATTCCAATACCTCCCAAACAGCTAGTCCGATTGTGCTCAAAAATTATAGGTACAATTTACTATATAGGACACATATACACCCTAAAGGAAATTTAAATCAAATAAAGCCTACTGAAGTTATCGTCGACAGACCGATTTCGTGTTTAAGTGACTGTAGCTCCAAAACGAAATGAGCTACGATGTTTGGGTTTGCGCCATCAGTTTTTCCGACAAAAGTTATAAAAAATGCCGCAAACCGTATTTGATACGATGTCTTGAAGCGATGCTATAAAGGTTTAAAGTTCCGAACGAACTTACGAACGTACATACATACATACGTAGGCACAGACATTCTTGTATATGAAACGGATTTTAATGATGTCCCCGTGTTCGAAAGACCCCTCCTTCACAGAGATCTCGGAATCAAATTTTCGAGGGTATCACCATACTTCCATTTTCATGGAAGTAAAAATACATTTTAGCAGAAAGAAATTTACATTATTGTTTCTTTAGCCACACTAAAACCTATTTATGAAGTAGTGCATATTCCCTTGCCTCGGAAAATAATGTACCTTGGACATTTGCTCATAGCACAATTCCAGACAGAGAGGAAATTCTCCTGACAAAGCGGAGTCATGCAACATTATCTTTAGCAACCGTCCCACCTTCACCAGCTATTATCACTGGAATCAGCTGTATAAGGCTGATATATGGCTGCACCTACATTGGCTCCCCGATCCGATTTCGAGCGACCATCGGACGACATCGAAAGTAAAATCAACACCAAGGTTTTAATCTAGCAGCCTAAATTGGAGGAGGAAGCTGAATGAGACTAGAACCGACGACGCCAAATGGAATCGCCGATATCAATCATGTTTTTCCACCAGTCCGATATATCAATCCGACGGCATATAATGATGGGGAAAATTCACAGAGATCGAGCCTCGTCTTTAGGGACCAGCGGAACAAAGTGGGCCATAGCCGGAACATTAAAACATATGATAAAGAGGCTAATTATGTAGCCATTTATGCCTCCAAGAATATAAGTAAATGTTTCTATAGTCACACGGCGCTGGCGGGGTCCTTGAATTTATCAGGTTAGATTTGTAAGTTTAAAAAAAGGAGAACATTGATCGCGAACAGAGTCAACAATAAATTATTCTCAGAGTCAATCATATTACCCCCAAAACAGAACAGCTTCCGTTTCACGTTCGGGTGTAACTGCGTCCAGTGTAGGTACTCTCTTTGGACGACATCGGATAGGGAGAAATACGGATCATCCAACCTAGGAGTAACGTAAGTGTCCAAGTTAAAAAAAAAATCGTCAATACCATTATTCTGGAATTCAATTCTATAATTTGAGTTTTATTTTCTGCAGAATCCAAATTATTATTAGAGTTTAGACTTTAGTTCCAGGTACATTCCCTAACCCTCTTCGATAGACTATACTTGACAAATATGTAAAACTGGAGAGAGATATCTCATTTACTACTTGAGCCTTCGGTAAGATTTACTTTGTAAACATTATAATAATAATATAACTTTTCTTTTTTTTCAGGTATCGTTTTAATATGAGCCTGATTTAATATTGAGAACGTTTCACATTTATATCCATTATAATATAGCATTATTGATCGGCCATCGAATTAAAAAAATTAAAAGTTGTAACTTTTAGACATTTTATGTTGTAGGACCACTTTTATATTTACCACTTGTTACATTTGTCATCTGTCAATAAGATTACAAGTACTAAATTATAGTTGGAGTATAGATCTAGTTTTATGGGAAGCGTTTAAATGGATACGCGCATTGTATTCTTAATCAGTAAACGGTAGGAGACTAAAAACCATTGATAAAATTGATTTTTATCTTCTTACTGACAAGAATTATTATAATTTTGTTAAATTTGCATTCCAATAACATAAAGCTTATTCTATATATGTATGGAAATATTCTAACCCGTTAAAGTTTGAAATCTACTGTCTCAATGCTTAATTTAGCAGGATTATTGTCGATAAGGAAATGTTAAGAGTCAGGAATCAAAACGAAGATTTCTGTAAAAAAGGTTTCGTACTAAAGAATTAGCTTTAAGTGTCTGGAAGTGGATATCGGGATTCGGTTGAAAGGCGGAGGCAAGTGGCCTAATGCGATAATTTCTGAGACCTAGCGGCGCCCTTTGCAGACTTTCTCTGGCGCCATCCCCCTTCAACTACAAACCACTACNGTTTCCCCCCCCCTCTTGACTTTAAAAGTTTATGTTTTTCAATTCAAGGTTCAGATAAAAGATAGTCATGGGTGTAGGAAGAGACAACATCTGAAAAATTAAGAGGAGCACAAAAACAACAATAAGATTAATATCTAATTCACCCTTTAGATCTCAGTAGATAAAATATATTCACCTGACCTTACTCAAGGATAAAAAGCGATTAGGGTTTGCAATTGTGAAAATGTATTTCCTTGTTGATAGAGAACCCCGTATTAATTGTTTATTGGATACAGTTATCCCCTCTTGAAGATGTCCATGTACCAATGATGGTAAGTTAATAAATTTTATGATATGTTTTCGATTGTTATATAATAATTGATATTACATTACCTAGAAAATCAAATCAAATAAATTATTCATAAATGTATAATGTATTTAGAGTTATAGTTAGTCAGTAGAAAGTTATAGTGAATAATTAATGTAAACGAAGACTAGATATTGATGGAGAGTTCTATATCTACATGCTATTGTTTCTGAAATGTAATTATGTATTTGTCTTTATGAGCTCAGTGCAGAACAGGCAATGGAATGTAAACATTAAAGTCAACACTGCTTATGGATAAAGCACAATGAAGTACAGTACAAAACGTGTAGTACACCCATATGTGCATTATCCTTCCGCATGGACAGTAAGCATATTATATACTTTTAATAATCAATATTCTTCAATCCTTGTTTTCAATTATTATCACAGACAACTAGCTATTTTCCTTAGAAAAAGTAATTAAACTATTTATTAGCATCTATACCACAAACATTTTAAAATCCTTTTTTTGAGTTCGGTCATCCATCATCGAAATTTTGCGTCAAAATATTTTGACTTAACATACCACGAATATAAGAATAAGCGCAAGAGTATGAATGTAGTTATAATAAATTCATTAACAAAGAAACTTTAAATGGAACGATTAAGACATCAAATTTGTATTTAAATACTAAAAGTTTCAATATCCAAGTTAGCATAACAGATATTAATTAAAAATGTGATTTGCGATACTGTTCATTTGAACAACTAGAAGTCAGGACTATCTGCTAGAACAAAGGGCAAGTTTACGCTCGGTAGTTATTACCGCAGGAATTTCAAACTGTTTGGAACTTAGCTAATTCCGAAGGCTTTGAATTCCAAAGCTTAGAAATTCTTAAAGTGTGAATTCTTTGTGAAAACTCATTTATTTATGCTTCGATCTAGAAACGGATATAAACATTTCAAACCATAAGAATTCAATCCAATCTGATAAGGGTGGGGGAACAAAGAATTTCATCAATACTAACCAATGACACATACATATACATACAGGTATTGATACTAGTAATTACCAATTACCATCGCCATTTCTCGCAAGTAATACTTAAATTAACCTTAATGGAGTTAGTAACGTCACTTTTTGTCTACCTTGTCCTTCATTATCATCATAAAAGGAAATCAAGTACATATTCAGAAGTTAATGAACAACAATAAATAATGAAATGAGAGAGGATCAATTAAAGTAAAAATAATATATGCCGATATCCCAACGTTTTGGAATAATATAATCCTTCTTCAAGGTAAATACCATAATAGTAGCAAAAACATAAAATTGCCTCAAAGAGAACCGACGTAGCCAAGTGGTTAGCGTACTCGCAACTCTGCCGCCTGAAATCTAGGAGTAAACACCGATAAATCTGGTGAGTTGGAATCCCAGAGAGGTGAGACGTGTTTTACACTGATGATTCCATAGATTAGATAAGTAAACTGACCGAAATCTAGGTGTAAACACCGATAAATCTGGTGAGTTGGAATCCCAGAGAGGTGAGACATGTTTTAAAATGATGATTTCATCGATTAGATAAGTAAACTGACCGAAATCTAGGTGTAAACACCGATAAATCTGGTGAGTTGGAATCCCAAAGAGATGAGACATGTTTTAAAATGATGATTTCATCGATTAGATAAGTAAACTGACCGAAATCTAGGTGTAAACACCGATAAATCTGGTGAGTTGGAATCCCAAAGAGATGAGACATGTTTCACACTGATAATTACATCAATTAGATCATTAAAGTGACGGAATCCCCCATCCTGTAATAACCTAATAGTATTTTAATCGGTACGTAAAAGAAAGAAACAACACAAACTGTACAAATACTTTATACAGGGTGATCCAAACCCCCCCCCCCCCCC
>KZ651086.1:772816-787166 GCA_001010745.2 Gerris buenoi | reverse complement strand
TAATTTATTTTAAAAGTGAGAATGTCATGTGGTGGACGAAACTAATTTATTTTAAAAGTGAGAATGTCATGTGGTGGACGAAACTAATTTATTTTAAAAGTGAGAATGTCATGTGGTGGACGAAACTAATTTATTTTAAAAGTGAGAATGTAATGTGGTGTACTGAACTAGTTATTTAAGTTTACCCTTATTTGATTTGGATTTCGTATTGTTAGAGATTTTATAAATGAAAATGTCTCCTTGCTTCAATAATTAAACAAATTATTTTTCCATAAATAATATGATTATTTTAAATATAATGAAAGTGGTGTTATCAGTCTGATAACAACAGCTGTATCTCCTTAACACATAAATACCTTAACATAATTAAAGGAAATATTTAATTCAATATTTTGATTATGTGATAAGAATTGAGAAAGATAAATTTAATCAATTACATCATAATAATGAATGAAGATTAATTACAAGGTTTATTATTCAATCACTTACCATTAAATTTTGAAACTATAATTACTTCAATTTGAAAAAAGTGATTTAATTGTGAAACGTTCTAATATATAGAGATGCAAATAAATAAAACAATTTCACAATAATTAATGAGTCAATTATTTAAAGAGATTAATTTATCAAATCTTACATCGACTCATAACAATAATAATTCTTTGAATGCTTATCATTATCAGTTTTATTGAATCATGGAATATTTAAACATTAAAAAGAAAACAACAACATCGAACAATCGAAATACCGTTCAATTAATATAATATTAATATATATATATACAAATTAGGTATCAATTTGAATAAAAGTTTATTAACTAGTATGTAGGTTTGTCGAAATTAACACATCCAAATATATATATATGTATAAACAGATTGCATAAAACTAATTGCAATATACACCATAATAAAGGGAACTGAAGATTTGTTTTGAGTGTTAAAAATAAGCAATTTATCCTCTGTTGAAAAGATAGAGAAAACAATTGGCTTAAATTTTGTTACTTTTTTTTCGTCAATTTTTTCCAACCTTTTTTAAAAATTTATAAATAGATATTTTTAATTTAATTTCATACTGATATTAAATTAAATGCTTTCTTAAAACAGAATAGAGTTATTTNACGAATACGCAGCAGTGTGATTTTATAATTTATATTTAATGAAAAGCGTACAAGGAACTTCGTTCCTACCGGGTGTCGGGTGTCGTATCTGTTTTATAGAATTTTATAGCACAGACTAGGGTTTACTGAGTCTACATATTAGATGTTTTAAGTTATGCATACCTGTTACCTATGAAGATAAGACAAAGCGTAAATAATTACGAAGATTTTTAAAGCGATGTTATTACTTCATATTTTAATAAAGGCTGGAGTTGGGTTGCATTGAACTAG
Source organism: Gerris buenoi (assembly GCA_001010745.2). Taxonomy (NCBI): domain Eukaryota; kingdom Metazoa; phylum Arthropoda; class Insecta; order Hemiptera; family Gerridae; genus Gerris; species Gerris buenoi. The sequence continues at coordinate 785,779 of KZ651086.1, read as the reverse complement.
ACGTATTTAGGGTGTACGGGGTAATAATAATCATTACCAATTCACAAAGACTTTAATTTAATATACAACAACAAATTATGACGGTACACGCCCATTGTTAATATTATGTTAACTTCAGTTAAGTAATTATGACAACTTAAAAGATCAGAACTATTCTACATTTAAATAATATTTGCTATATTGTTTGGTGGGCTGATCAATTTAACCCTTTAATTTTGATATAATTGCATGATGTAATTAATAGAAACCTTACTTACAATTTGGATGCAGATGGCGTCTTATGAGGATCAGGCAGGATGTAGTCATTCTTAGGAACTTCGAAGTAGAAATGAAGAAGTTAGATAAAAGGAGACTGGGGCTGGAGTACGTATTTCGTTTGCTGGAGTGCGTATTTCGTTTGCTGGAGTGTTTCATCATTCCTCTGGTGGTGTTTGAACAACCAATCGAGAATCTAAACAAAAAATTAAACTGATTACAAAAGACGTTTGAAAAATTTAGATAATATTTAGGACAAACTCCTGAATTTAAAAAAAATTTGGTTGAAACCTAAGGAATAATTTATCTAAAAAGGATTAGTTACCCAACCCCTTGTTACGGATTGAAAAAGTCCATAAGGGGATTTATACATTTCGATTTTCACAAAACGTGGATCAGAATTTCTTCAGAGCAACAACCAAAATGACAATCCAACAATCATCTCAGCATCTAAATCATTTTAAAATTTATGGGTTCATTTATAAAAGTTCTTATAATCTTTAGCCAGATACTGTCGACTAAATCGGCTTTGATATTTACACTTTGGCCAGCGAGAAGGTATTATGAGAAATCAACTGCTGTGATAAAACTATTAGCTTAGCCATTCTGCTGGCTGAAAAACTTAATTTGCTTCCTCTAAGAATGGTTTTCACTCTCTGTTGGTCTGTCTCAAAGCCCAGTGTGAAATTATTATGATAAAAGAGCTAAACTTCTCAGCAGAAGCCCTGGAATAACTCGGTTGGAGTGATAAAAAGCCATTTGATTAGCCATTCTGCTGATTGAAAAACTAAAGTCGCTTTCTGTAAGAATGGTTTTAACTCTCTGTTGGTCTTTTTTAAAGCCCAGGATGAAGGAATAATGAGAAAAGAGCAAAACATATCAGTGTCTTCTAAAAGCCCATGGAGTTGGAATTTCTACAAGAAGTATTAGAATCCTAGTTGCATTTTGAAGTTTGCAAGATTTACAATATTCACTTCAATTTACTACATTCACTGATGTAACATTTTAAATTTATTTGCCACATTAGAAAATTATTTTTGGGAACGAAGTTCCTTATGCCATTTCACAGCACAGCATTTGGAGCGTGGGAATGAATCCGAAAAAATGACCGGTAACGAAATTGACCGCCACAAAACAAACCGCCACGAAATCGACCGATGACGATAGCTTAAGGATTTTTACTACAATCATCCTTTTTAACTTTCAACTCATCACTCATCATGATTAGCTATTTTCTCAATCTTCAATACATATTTATTATAAAAAGCTCGCTTCAGTGATATAAAATGTAAATGTTTTAATTTTGCATTCACTCCGCTCTGTACAATTAGTTAGTGAATTTGTTTTTGTAAGCAGTTAGCATAGTATACTTAGCAGTGTGATTTTATAATTTATATTTAATGAAAAGCGTACAAGGAACTTCGTTCCTACCGGGTGTCGGGTGTCGTATCTGTTTTATAGAATTTTATAGCACAGACTAGGGTTTACTGAGTCTACATATTAGATGTTTTAAGTTATGCATACCTGTTACCTATGAAGATAAGACAAAGCGTAAATAATTACGAAGATTTTTAAAGCGATGTTATTACTTCATATTTTAATAAAGGCTGGAGTTGGGTTGCATTGAACTAGACGTATTTAGGGTGTACGGGGTAATAATAATCATTACCAATTCACAAAGACTTTAATTTAATATACAACAACAAATTATGACTTAAAAACCCTTAATTTTTGATTTTCGGCCATTTTGAAAATATTGTCATAATATAACAGACAGACAATAGACAGGGGACAGGCATTTTTTTTTTTAAAAAAAAAACAACACTTTTTTGGAATCATGGGACCTCAATACGTGTAAATCCATCAAAATCGAATTTTCACGCCATCACAATACTTCCTCTTTGTATGAGAAAGTAAAAACTGGTTAATTCCTAAGTCCTGATGTAACCTAATAATGGAGTCTAACAGGACTTTAAATAAATATCGATGTAAGCTTAAGATTACATCCTCTTGGTGCCAAAGAAGTTAATTTGACTTTACTTAAGAAAAAAAAAGACCATAAATGCATGTTAATTATAACAATTGGAAATTTTCTGTGGGTTTAGGTCGCTTACTGGGATATTAGAAGAGGAGCTACGCCGGTAGAAATCAGCGATCATTTCTTCAGCTTCCACGACTCTGTAATGAATGTTATTTGGATCAACTCCAAGTCAGGCATGGAGTTTTTCTCAGCCTCTACAGACGGACAGGTAATAACTAAGATTACCTTTAAGAGATAACACAGCATTAGTAGTAAAAGATAACTGAATCTAGAACGACCAGAATAAAATCAGCGGAATCAATCGATTGACGGAATACATATTACGTCAGAGTTTACTTTCTTTTTTTTTTCTTCAGTTAGAATTGTATACTAGGAAGAAATCTAGGAATTTATGAATTATTTATCGATTCAGAGCTAACTATGATACTAGAAGCTGCGACCTGACTCATTTTATACACATAGTTTAACAGATAGATTTGGAATCATCCTCGATTTTAAATCTATCAATAGGTCTTTTATTCAGAAGGCTGCATTCACTAACATTTATTTTTTAAGATATAAAAGTAATTGTTTACAAATTTTTTGTCTCAAAATCTTGTAACCTTAATTAAACCTACTTCCCGACTATCTAGAAAGCTAAAACTTGCATAGATTGTGTATTTTCCATCACAATACAATAATTGGTCCTATCACAATACAATAGTTAGTTCTATCAAAATTCAATAATTGGTCTTATCACAATACAATAATTGGTCCTATCACAATACAATAATTGGTCCTATCACAATACAAATAATTGGTCCTATCACAATACAATAATTGGTAAATTCAACAGTGTATCATCAAAACACATTTTTGAATTTTCTTGTACTTGTTTAAATTCTATTTATTTGTTTCATATTTAGCTAAACGCTTGCTACAGCTGTAATAAGTTACATGTATGATGAGTAAGTTAGTTAAAAGAGAATAAACGCTCGTCTTGAACAAAAACTAGACTAAACATATTTCGACTTGACATGACACATAGTAAACAGTAAAATTGACGTAAGCATTACATAAGGCAAAATAATCTGATTGGCTATCGCCACATCATATACAAAGAAAGGGATACATTGTTTACAAAGTTCCACAGTTTATTTTACATTTTAACATTTTATTTTAACCAACCTATATAAAGATGAATAGTCTAAGAGTATTATATTCATTTATTAGCAGAGGGGCTGTTCTTAGTGGTTTCTGATCTGCACTGCAAAGTATAATTTGTATTCTTAATGATTCAAAGGCTTTGTCGAAGGAACAACTAATTCTAATGACATATACTTCAAGCGAAGAAATTACAGGGATCATAAAAAGAAAAGAAAAATGTTCACAGTTGTTAGAAACCTATTATTTTGTGCTTAAAATGAGATGAAAACAATTTTAAGGCTTAGCTATTATGTGAAAAATAATTATTCTTGTTGTATTTTACATCAGAGAGACTGTTTTTATGCAGTTCCTTCTTTTACCACTGTCAACCACTATAATAATAAATAATTCCGGACTTCAGTTCACAGTACCTTTACAAGGTTGTTGCAGAGGTCTCCTGCAATAACGCAATACAAATATTAGAGATTTCCAAAATCGGTCCAACTAAGGGTGTTCTAGTGTACTGTACGTCCTTTAATTCAATTCAATGCATTTAATCGGTCTATTGGTGAAAATCAGGGCCGATCTAGTGTACGCATAAAAAGTCAATTCAACGAATTTAATTCTGTCGGTAAAAATCAGGTCCGATCTAGTGTACACACCCAAAATCAGTTCAATGAATCAATTCTACCAGCGAAAATCGAGTCAACTAGGACTGATATAGTGCATGCAGTACGCACTTTAATGAAATTCAATATATTAAATTCCTCCGGTAAAAATAAGGACCCACTCTAGTGAATGTGCCATATTAATTAAGCGCGCTTGAATTTAGTATTCATTGGCAAAAATACGGTCTGGGCTAGAGTATGCATACAAATTTAATGGAATGCAATGGTTCTATCAACAAAAGTCCGGGCCGACTCGAGCTACGTAGTACGTACACACCAAAATTTAAGGCTCCCATACATGATCAAATTTTGCGCAAACCTGATGTCGGGCAAATTTAGACCATAAACGTCAAACATCATGTTTGCGCAATCATCAAATAGTCCTATACACGATCAAAATGTTTGCGCAAACATTTTGATCGTGTATGGTGGCCTTATGTCAATAAAAAATTGCACTTAGGATTATTTATTAGATAAATCTGTTTCTTTGATATTTTCTATTAACATTTATGTTTGAATTCAAGTTCAATTAGGAGACGAATAAGAGTTTCTGTCACTAGATCAAAAATCCTTGAAATGAAAATGAACGATTGAGGAGTTAACTCCACTCTGTTATAAAGATATTTTAATTAATATTCCTTTAAGAGAAATAATATACATCGTAACTGTTTCAACCTCGTATTAACGTTACACGGGAATGAACTATTTCAAAAAGCCGACCTCGGTAAAATATGATACGACATACAATCTTAAAACAAGGTATTGTAACGCAACCTTCTAATAATACTGCGACCGGAACATAGAGTAGGCACGCAATCTCCTTAACTGCTTCTTAACAATCATCTTTGACTCGAGCCTTCAAAGAAAATATAACAGAGTTCACGTAAAAACTAAACTGAAAGATGATACTGGAAAGGCATGTTTTGCAGAGCAATCCTACTGTCAAGTCTAATTACTGTCCTTTTTTTTTAAAAAAAAAAAAAAAAAAGGCCCCGTATTCTTTTACATTAAGGTGATTTAAAACTAACTACTTTTGCTCACTGTTATCAGATCAAGTGGTGGGACATCAGGAAGTTAGCGTCCCCCGTGGAAACCCTTATAGTCGATATAACTAAAGGTGAAGAGCAGTCCATCGTGAGAGCTCTTGGAGTTTCCTGCTTGGAATATGAACCGACCATTCCGACAAGGTTTATGGTAATTTGGAACAAAAATAAGAAACTCGATTAATTTTAATATTATTTCAATGCTGAGAATATTGTTTTAAGCTTGTTAAAGACAGTGTAAAAGTGTAGGTCACTGAGTCTAAGTATTTAGTTTCTGAAATGAAGATTTGAATTACCTCGACAAAAGTAATCATAATGGTCTAGCTTTTCTATCCTCTTTTCACTATTATACTAAAATCGTCATCATAGGTATTCAAAATTATGATGTGCATGACTTCAATAAACATATTACTTTTAATATGTCCTATTACTGTGTATCGGAGGTAAAGGGCACTATGTGCCAAATTGTAAATTTTTTGGGAGAGCTATTTTAATGATTTTTTTACACATTTTTTTTTTTAATTTTGTACTTTTATTTTTTACTAAGTGGAGTGAGTATAGGTCACTATCTGGACATAGTGCTATTCTTAATTCTCTGGAGGTAAACAGCTACATGTCCATATAGTGCTCTTTACCTCCCCAGCATGTTGGTTCATAGTGCCTTTTCCTGGCTAAATCCGTGAGTTTAAGTTCTAGGACATAGTGCCTTGTACCTCTAAAAAAAGGGGGGGGGGAATGAATAGGAAACTGTTAAAACTTCAATTTCGTAAAAAATGGAGATAGTGCCCTTTACCTCCAATACACAGATTAAGAACAAGCTACATTTAAAATTAGGGTCAAATTTCAATATTACCCTTTTTCCTGTCATATCAAAGACACCGATAAAGCCTGGACATAATGTATGCTTAGAACCCTTTTAGTATACATAAATCTAAGATAGAAACCTTCTAAGATTTTTCATTTTCAGGAATAAGCTAAACTATGTAGGTTATAGTAAATATTTTGTAAAAAATATAAAAAAATACCATTTCCTTATTTAAGTAAAAATCAAATAACAAAAATGAAATAAATATCAAGGATTGTGAGACACAAATTGAATAGCTCCTGGGATTCAGACTTAAAATTTAACTATTCGCAGGATCTCCCATCATCTATCTCTCAAATGTTTGCTTTTGTTGTGAATCTTTTGTCCATCCACACAGGAGGAAAATCTTCGGTGTTAATGTTAATTCGAGGCCGATGATTTGCCTCCTGTGTGGAATGTGTATAGTCCAACAAAATCTATAATCCTAATAAGAACATTCAGTTCAGCTTTTTTCGCACGTGTTACTTAATGTATATGTACCTGCGTGTCTATATGGGAATGATTCTCTGTCTTGTACCTTTATATAAGAGGAGCAAAGCTTATGAGCTTCTATTCTTGGTTAGTTTCTTCTATTCTTAGATTGTATAAATATTTTTATTTCCCAACACCCTACTTGTGGCTATATTGCTGTATAGGGGCTCGTAAATAAATGTTATAAATAAAATGGTGACGTCAAAATATGGTAAAAAGGAAAAGGAATAGGGAAAATATAGAATAGGGCCGCGTGATTGCAAATGGCTAGCCTTCCATAAATTAAAATGGCGTGAGAAAAAAAAATAAATTGAAATAAATATGATTTCATCTTGACAGAATTGTACCATCAAATGTAAGTAAAGATTAATAATTAATGTCATGTAAAGGCCCCCATACACATCAACTTGTTGTCTAACTTGGTTGAGTTGACGTTGAAGTTGAAGTGTGTATGGGCAGGTTCAGAGACCAAATCACAAGTTGAACAACCATGTTGAAAGACATCAAAACCCTTGATATTTGTGGGCGGAGTTTATGTTTTTATCTCTTTTGATTCAAAAGTTATTGGAACCGTACAGAGTGACAGACAGTCACAGGAACGAAACTATTCGGTTATAGTTTCACTTTATGCTGGTTCTCTCTCAACTGATGTTGTTCAACATTTTTGTGCGTATGAGGGCCTTACTTAAGACAGACAAATGGCTATCTATATTATTATCAGATTCATGGTGTAGAGCAACCATATAAAATTATGTAGGATTCATAGTTTAAATTTTGACGTCAAAGTACATTAAAAGAGAAGTTATGTTTATTTGGCCTCGAAATTAAAAATGGCTATCAATTTACCCCATCCATAAAATATCCAAATGGTTAAGTAATAATGATGAAAAAAAAAACATTGAATGAATTCGTGCCATTAAAAATGTCGTAGATTTAAAAGACGTAAAAAAACAAAAAAAAAACAATCGAATGTTATCTCTGTTACACTCGCCTTTCGAAACTAACTGCAACACATCTAAAGAAAATATCCTTAAGATATTTATTTTATAAATATCTTAAGGAATATCTTAAAGAATCTTAAGGATAAATGATAAATCTAAAGAAAATATCCTTAAGGAAATAAAATGGAGATTGTATTATGCACATATGTGATCCTTAACCACACCTGTATCGTAGTTTAACAGGAAATTATAATAACACCTAACATTTATATTATGATAATTATACAATTATATTCATTTTAAAAATAATTATCATACCTCACTGTTATAAGCATGGTTAAAGAAAAAAATGAGAAAGATTTATGACACATTAAGAATGTTGTCCGTTTTATTTTGATATGTAAGTAAATACTTACATAGAAATAGGTCTGTTTAATTTATCAATGCTGAGTTACATTGAGATGGCAGGTGAGATAGTGTTGAAGGTAGCCAGTATAGATAAATCTCATGTAGATTAAACGAAAAAAATCCTCTATAGTTTTTCTTTCCTTGAAGTATTTCATTTAATTCCTAAAATTCAACGAATTAATCCTAAATTCTAAACTAGGTATTAACACATTAGAGTATTACAGGGAATCACCGCTGATGATCATATCTAGCCGATATCATCATGAATTGTGCCTCACTACTCTCAAATTCGATTCATCTATAGATATTTCAGTGTTTTGACTTTGTTTATTAGTAGGTTACGAGTTAGGTAAGCAATAATATATTCCAATTCCCAAGAATATTGATGTTTATTGGCCTAAATGATTGAGAAATAAGTTTAAAAAAAGTTTTAACTTCCTCAACTTTTTTTTTTTTTTTTTTTTTTTTTTTTTTTCCAAACATGACATAGCGACTCAGCATAAAAGAGGTGTAGTTCGATAACCAAACAATGTCTTTACAAAATTAATTGTATTTGAAATAATTTGACGGCAGTTTCGGCATTTCTAATGCAGCCTTTAGATATGATGATTGTCAAGAGACTTTGAAAGTACAAATGACTTAATAACCATCAGATTATCTGAAAGGCTGCATTAGAACAGCTGAAACCGGTCGGATTGTTTCAAATACAATTTATTTTGTGTGAAGACGATGTTTGGTTATTGAACTACACCTCTTTTATGATTACTCACTATCACATGTTTGAAAAAAAAAACACTGTTGAGGATGCTAAAACTTTTTTTTAACATTTCTCAACCATTTGGGCCAATAAACATCTATTCTAGGGAATTGGAATATTCAAGTGCTTAGTCTTATGATAAGAAAAGTCTGTCAAAATTGTGTGGCAAATAGCTTCCTCGCATCCTACCGCCAGTCAAATTACATTAGTTTAAAATAAACTATAAGGAGATTGATTTTAAGTGTTGCTTTTAAGGTGTTAGTACTAAATAAATTCTAAAAAAAAAAAATAAATAAATAAAAATGTGATTGTTTGGAGTATTTCCACTTTCAAGTAGGGTTAGACCAATCGTGCGCACCTTTAATTAATTCTTCATCCCTTAAATATTTGTATTTGTTTGTATTTATGAGATCGGTACAGAAAAAGGCATGGTGATAGCTGGTAACAGAAAAGGCAAAACTCCAGCTGAAAAGTTAACATCACATTACAAGGCTCACCATGGACCGGTGTGTTCTCTACAGCGTAACCCGACTTTTCTAAAGAATTTCCTTACTATAGGCGATTGGACAGCAAGGATTTGGTCTGAGGACTGCAAAGAATCTTCTATCATATGGACAAGGTTAGAAAAAAGGAAATTAATAGTATTTTATCCACGATTAATACGAAATATAAACATTGTATCTCTGTTTCATTGCGCATGCGCGTCTCATTGTTCTGAAGAATTCCTCTTCTTTACCACCCTAGGGCGGTAAAGAAGAAGAATTCTTCTTTACCCCTCTAGGGCGGTAAAGAAGAAGTATTCTTCACCTTAACGCACGATTAGCGAGTTTGTTTACATTTAACAAAACTAATTTGATGGTTGTTTAATAAAAGTAACTGTTTATATCGAGTTTTTTTTATGAAAATCAATGAGTGATTTAAGTGATCATAACGAATATGAGGAGAATAATACGCCTTCCGAAATAATTAATTCAGCACAAAATACAACTAATGAATTAATGTCATCTTTATCATATAACTATATGAGAAAGTTTAGTACGAGTAGTTTTGTACAGATACGACAAGGTAATTAATTATATGAGAAAGTTTAGTACGAGTAGTCTTGTACAGAGACATGGTAATTAATTATATGAAAAAGTTTAGTTGGGTCAATCCATACGAAGTGGTCCAAAAATTAAATAGTTGGTTGCTCGACCATTTTAAAAAAAATTTATATTTTCCCTGTTGTTTCTCTCATATTTAAGGTGTTCAAAACAATGCTTAAAATTTTTTTATCGTAAACCGTTTAGGTGTGGCGGCCATTTTTGATTTCCTTCGCACGCTAATNAAATAATTAATTCAGCACAAAATACAACTAATGAATTAATGTCATCTTTATCATATAACTATATGAGAAAGTTTAGTACGAGTAGTTTTGTACAGATACGACAAGGTAATTAATTATATGAGAAAGTTTAGTACGAGTAGTCTTGTACAGAGACATGGTAATTAATTATATGAAAAAGTTTAGTACTGGCAGTTTTAGACAGTTAGTTTTATTTACAAAAGTTAATTATTTATTTGATTTCAATTACGGCAATTGCTTTGCAATTATCTCAGAAGGTATTTCATTGTTCACTGATTAAATTACATTTAGGGGTGTACCTTCCATATTGTAATAAAAAATATTAATCCAAATGTTTTATTAATTATTAAAGCAACTTAATAAAACATTTATAATAGACATTTAATATTTAATACTGCTGTAAGGGATTATCAAGATAAAAGATTAAGAAGTAGGTGTTGGGATAGCGATTATCAGTCTAAGTAAATCAAATACAATAACTAAATAACCGTGAGAAGATTAAAACTATTTAATTTTGGAATTCCCTCTACTGAAGTCAGCATAAAAATCTAGACTCTTGGAGATTCGATTAACTAAAACTACGAGCTTTGGTTTTATACTTGTTTAACAGATTGGTAGATCTACGTTTATATATTTAGAAATGTATTAATTGTAACTGGACAACACTGCCTTTAAAATATAGAGTTAACAAGTTTGCAATTAAGCATAAAATATATTTTATTTATAAAAATAAAAAATAGTGTATTATATCTAATTATATTCTACAATTTTATAGTTAGAAATAAAAGTAAAATTAAGTAAATTAATTTTGATGTTATTATATCTATTTGAAGACCAACAAATCAAAACAATAATTTATTTTTACTGGAATAAATGTGGTTGCCTTAGCTTAGCAATAACAAATCATTTCGAGATAAGTCGTCGCGATAATACTCGATAATATAAATTATTTCTCAAATCAATACTAAAGCTTGAAAACAGAAATTTTAAAGTTTTAAAATTATAATCCAAAGTCTAGATATAAACCTATTGCCTTTTACTAAGTTTGCCGTTAAATAAAATGTATTGGGGGAGAAAGAATTGTTCCTTTTATTCACACAACCCACATTCAGAGTATGGCTCAAGAACTTCGAACTTCATTATTCATATTTCATCAAAACTGAAGCTTTTTAAACTAGCCAGAGCTTCTTAACGCTAGCTAGAGCTTCTTAACGCTAGCTAGAGCTTCTTAACGCTAGCTAGAGCTTCTTAACGCTAGCAAGAGCTTCTTAACGCTAGCTAGAGCTTCTTAACGCTAGCTAGAGCTTCTTAACGCCATTTATTTTGTACAAAATCGAATAGAAAGAGAAATCCACAGCAGTTACCAACATTTCAAAACTGAAATTCCTAAAAAAAAAAATTAGATTGTAGTTAGGCTTTGAAATTGATCGAAATGCCAATTAATTTAATAAAAAAATTGTGTTTTTTGACAGTTATCATAGGAACATGCTGACAAAGGGCATGTGGTCGCCAACAAGACCCAGTGTGTTTATTCTGGCAAAAGTGGACGGTACTCTAGACGTTTGGGATATTCTTCAACAGCAACAAGATCCCACTTTAAGTATAAAGGTTAGTGTTATATACATAATATGAGATATCGTTGTATAAGTCCTGATAAGAGTAATATTTTATTCATAACTTAAAGAGCTAAATCGCAAAAACAGCTAAAACAATATACAGTTTTTCAAATCTTACCCCTTTAAAAATAAAATTACGACATAATTGTACGTATTTACCAACAATTGCTGTAGTCCTTAAAGGCCCCCATACACATAAACGTCAAGCATCAAACAGCCCCATACACGGTCAAAATGTTTGCGCAAACATTTTGAACGAGTATGGGAGCCTTAAGAGTTTTTTAACTATATTCGTCATAATAGCTTTTTCAAATATTTGATCTTTGTAACCATTTAGCCTTAAAATGTATAAAAAAAAAAATATTGCTAAATGTCTTTATCAGTTCTAATAAATGCATTAAACAAAAAAATACTTTTGTACCCCTAAACCTGTGTTTAGATCCTACATTAGGTGACATTTGAAACCTAAGTACTAAAATACACAAAAATTATATTATTGTGTTCCTGGTATCAATTAAGACATGTATACCTGCAACCTGCATACATGTATAACGAACAATAGTTGAGTATAATATCACGGAAATATTGACTTGAAGTATACAACGGATAAAAAATTGTCTTAAAGTACACAACGAATAAAAAACTGTCTTTAAGTATACAACGGATAAAAAATTGTCTTAAAGTACAACGGATAAAAAATTGTCTTAAAGTATACAACGGATAAAAAATTGTCTTAAAGTATACAACGGATAAAAAATTGTCTTAAAATACACAACGAATAAAAAATTGTCTTAAAGTATACAACGGATAAAAAATTGTCTTAAAGTATACAACAGATCAAATCATTGATTTAAAATATACAAAGGTATATTTTAAATCAATAATTGAAAGGTTCAAATTGATCTATAAGTATTAAAGAGCAAATATTTAAAAACAAACACTTACGAATAAAGAACGACTAAAGAATATAAAAAGCAGAAAAAAACTAGTTATAAAGTTGTGTCTACGTTATCATCTGGTATATATCTCTGGCTATAGATTCTAGCAACGACTAAATATTTTTTTTAAGTACATCAAAATTCCAAAAAAAAAAAGAATTTGAGACCACCCAGTATAAACACATTTAGTGTATTATAAAAGTCAGATCTTCATGATTGCTAAATAATTTTTATTAAATTTATTATTATCTTTCTTACATAGATAATTTAAGAGAAATATAAAATGATCTCACGGTAAAATAACTTTTCATTTATAAATTCCTCTACTTATAAAAAAAAAAAATAAATAAATAAATGAACTGTAAATTGTAAGTCATTGAAATTTACATGTATATTTAATATATATATGTGTATTTAACACAAGCCAAAACATGTTTGTTTTATTTTAAATCGAAAGTTTATTTTAAAAGATATTTTCAAAATATAATAT
>KZ651086.1:713104-723800 GCA_001010745.2 Gerris buenoi | reverse complement strand
ATAGAAATTCTTCAGTGCTCATTGAAACTACTGCATTCTGTGGGTTTCCCATGGTACTATCAATTATAGCACTCTAATAAAAATCTAATAATAAATCTCTATTAAAATATACAGTACAAGCTTTCAGAATATATCTCTATCTCATTTTTTTTCAAAAAATGGACTTGGCCCACTTTAGCACTGACCCCCTCAATGGGTTCACCCCACGTTGCTCTACCATACCAAGAGTAACGCGTGAGTTCATCAGTGTTCCATTTGGCGCGCGAGCAGATAAATATGAATAATGAAACAGTAAACATTACAAGAGTAGCTATTATAGTAATTTTTCATCATTGAAAGGAAAATGGAAAACAAATTGAAAAGAATTTCGTAATTGTATAAAATTTATTAAGAAATTATTGTGACGGTGGCAACGAGCCATGATGATTTGTTAATTGGTATGAAAGTCATCGAAAAGCTTGAGTATTTGTTAAATTTAATTGAACAAATAAGGAAAAATATGCTATTGGTAGAAAGGGATATTTCTCCTAAATAGGAAGTTGATTCAACAATATTTACATCACACCCTATAGCAATAGGTATGAATGGCATCTGAAGACAGAGCATTTGTTAAATTTAAATAAAACTGTAATAAGAAAAAAAGGATACTAATTACAGAGGCTATTTCTCATAAATAGCAAGCTGATTCAACACTATTCAAATCACACCCTATATTATTCTCAATTTGATATAATGCTTTTTGTCTTTCTTTTAGGTTTCATGTATTAGTTATTATAATTTCTGTACGATCGTTGAGCGATTAGAGCCGCTTGATCTAGGAGCAATTATTATCACAGTCGCTGGCGATCTTTTGTTAATTTCACACAAGCAGTGCAAGCAAAACACAGGCAGCCTTGTGCCGGATAAACTCAGAGCTGAGCAACCCATTAATTAAAACCACACAGTAATTAACCAAATAATTAAAATTAACGAACTATTTCAAAGTTAGATTATTTCAATAAACGTGTATAAATATAATAATTTTATTATAATATAATTTAATTAATATGATATAATATAATCAAATTTTATATAATAAATAGCTTTTAAAGTAAATTATAAATACGAAAATAAACACAGGACATTTCTTGTTGCATTTTAAAATATATTTTATTTGCCTTTATTCGGTATTGGTTTTTATTCTATATGAATACTAATCCAGTAGATTGTTTAGAATAATATGTAATATAGTTGTCAATTATTTCCCCCGTCGCGTCGGTTACTCGTAGTGAGAGATGTATTCGTATGAAAATGACTATAACTCAAGCTGGAAGAGCTCACGATTTCATTAGTTCCTTCTATTTTTTATTTCCCGCCGGTTTCTTCAAATGGAAGAAATGCTCTTATTCCTCAAAAGTGGTAGAATAAGGTCTGCAACAACTCATCATTAATTCACGTAACACGTAACTACTGCGCAGTTCGCATCTACCTCTAGTTACATACTGATGTGTTGCAATAGTCGCTGGAGATGCGTGGAGGAAAACACCTTTATCATTTTGTTCAGTGACTATCGCTGGAGTTGGGTCGAGGAAAACGTACCTTAAAACATTCAAATTGATTCCAATATAATTCAAGAGAAGATGCAGCTTGGGTTATCACTTTATGGTTAATTTGATGGTGCGTCGAGTCCCATTTAGGAATAATTTAATATGAAGAACGTGGAAAAAGAGTTTAAGTGATAACTTTTGCAAGTTACCAAAAAGGAATTAACTGATCTAGGACCCGAATGTAGAGTATTGGGGTCCTGCTACGCGATTATTAATCAATTTAAATTTAGAGTATCGCAATTTGTTAACCATTGTAATTTTACTAATATTATTTAAGGCAACCTTACGTATTTTTTACTATATTATGATATGGTATCCATCTCAAATAGTATTAGTTAATAGCATCAGCAAATGATACACTACTAGTAGTAGTTACCTAGTACTTAATACCTAGTTTTAATAATATTACTATACGAAAATGTACATGTATATCTGTAACAGTGCCCATTAAATATTTTGGCACTGCATGTATTAGTTTTATTATAATAGTTGTTTTAAGCTTTTTGGAAGGCCCAATGGTCCCCAAGCTCATTATGAAAGAGAACACTTCATGACGAGTCGCTATGACAAATGGAAGAAGAACACAGTCGTGTTCCTCAAGCTATTGCGCCATTAACTCGTAGATAGTAATCATAAAGCAATTTTGATTAGTCCTGCATATATTACCACTCTTGACATAATATACAATTAACACCACATTTATGAATTGTCAAGATGAATTACTTATAATTATTTGACAGTTTGAACAATGGAGGTAGAAGAAAAGAGTATAACTGTATAATTTATTCAGTTAGCGCGGGTTGTTAGGGCCTCCCCAGTATGTTGAGGTAGCTGAAGCAACAGGTGTCCGACGCCTTAACATACCTCCTACAGAATCCTGATCCCCTGTTATTCCTACTGCTCTGAAGGCCCGAAAAGAAGGCTTTTTTTGACGCACCGAACAGAATTTTCGATGAAGCGTCAATTCTTCGACGTCAATTTAACGCATTCGCTCCCATGAACTGAGACGGCAGCATAAAACGTCCACTCTCGATGAAGGTTGCTGAGACAAGTCACTCTTTACCTCTCGAATTACTACTCGAAGAAATAAAATCTCTAGGTTACCTGAAAAGGTCGATAGACTTTCTATAAAAGTTAAAGTTAACTTTGTCAACTTTAACTGATAACTTGAAACTTTGATCTGATACTTGCAATGAGCATATAAGCCTGCTTATTGTGCACATTTAAAGTCGTATGCGCTGAAGTACCACCGATCGATAAATTAAACTAGTTAGTACTTTTGCCGACAGATATCATTCCTGCAGCTCTCTATTCCTTTGCGCTCGGATGAAACATTGCATCGTCTCACAAATAAATAAATAATTATTTGCTAAATTTTAAATCTCCAGAATCCTACTACTCTATTTCTTCTACATTCATTAAGAAATTTTGACATTTAATTTGGATTAGAGGCGTATAAAAATAAATTAATTATGGTGTATTTCTCCACGAAAAAATCCCGCGAGTTTTAAATTAATTTTACCTACAAAAAAGAAAAAAAAAAAATTAAATGTCTATTAAAATACAAATTTAACAATAAATTTTTTAATTCGGAAGAAAAATTGTTTCCGAGATATTAATTAACAATAATCTTACTCTCCTAGAAATCTAACCCGAATCCTGTAAGCAACCACCTGTTACTAATTTCAAATAAAATAAAATTTCATTGAATAATAAATTAATAAATTAATATATTTTGATATTTAATTTCAATAACGGAAAGATTAATTGATTAAATATACGGACAAAAGGACTAATTTAAACTATGAGAGTCAAAATATTACACAAAGATAAATCCACAGGTTTAAACGTTTACAAGAGAAAAAGAAAACAAATTGAAAATAATTTTTTTTTATTTTGTAAACAATGAATCTTTCATTTTTTTTTAAATAAACAAAATAAAAGCAGTTGCGAAAATGACATAGTTGCTTTTTTGTGCGTAAAAAAAAAGTATATCAAAAGAAGATGTGACTATAACATAGATGCTTTAATACTTTAATGTCAAAATAAAAAATATGTAGGTTAATATCAAAAACAAGTTGTAATAATTGCGGGCTTATAATGAGAAGATAATAATAAATTTTGTCAAGTTGGTAATAAAATGTTTGGTGTTTAGGTAGATGTATAGGATTCCGTTGACGTCAAGTACCCAAAAAGGCCACACCCTTTGAAATAGAGGTGGAAGTATAATCGATAAATTGCAGGGGTCGCTTTCCGCAACAGCCTAGAAAGGATAGTAAACATGGCGGATATCAGTAAATTTCANCTAATAATAAATCTCTATTAAAATATACAGTACAAGCTTTCAGAATATATCTCTATCTCATTTTTTTTCAAAAAATGGACTTGGCCCACTTTAGCACTGACCCCCTCAATGGGTTCACCCCACGTTGCTCTACCATACCAAGAGTAACGCGTGAGTTCATCAGTGTTCCATTTGGCGCGCGAGCAGATAAATATGAATAATGAAACAGTAAACATTACAAGAGTAGCTATTATAGTAATTTTTCATCATTGAAAGGAAAATGGAAAACAAATTGAAAAGAATTTCGTAATTGTATAAAATTTATTAAGAAATTATTGTGACGGTGGCAACGAGCCATGATGATTTGTTAATTGGTATGAAAGTCATCGAAAAGCTTGAGTATTTGTTAAATTTAATTGAACAAATAAGGAAAAATATGCTATTGGTAGAAAGGGATATTTCTCCTAAATAGGAAGTTGATTCAACAATATTTACATCACACCCTATAGCAATAATAGGTATGGATGGCATCTGAAGACAGAGCATTTGTTAAATTTAAATAAAACGGTAATAAGAAAAAAAGGATACTAATTACAGAGGCTATTTCTCATAAATAGCAAGCTGATTCAACACTATTCAAATCACACCCTATATTATTCTCAATTTGATATAATGCTTTTTGTCTTTCTTTTAGGTTTCATGTATTAGTTATTATAATTTCTGTACGATCGTTGAGCGATTAGAGCCGCCTGATCTAGGAGCAATTATTATCACAGTCGCTGGCGATCTTTTGTTAATTTCACACAAGCAGTGCAAGCAAAACACAGGCAGCCTTGTGCCGGATAAACTCAGAGCTGAGCAACCCATTAATTAAAACCACACAGTAATTAACCAAATAATTAAAATTAACGAACTATTTCAAAGTTAGATTATTTCAATAAACGTGTATAAATATAATAATTTTATTATAATATAATTTAATGAGTATGATATAATATAATCAAATTTTATATAATAAATAGCTTTTAAAGTAAATTATAAATACGAAAATAAACACAGGACATTTCTTGTTGCATTTTAAAATATATTTTATTTGCCTTTATTCGGTATTGGTTTTTATTCTATATGAATACTAATCCAGTAGATTGTTTAGAATAATATGTAATATAGTTGTCAATTATTTCCCCCGTCGCGTCGGTTACTCGTAGTGAGAGATGTATTCGTATGAAAATGACTATAACTCAAGCTGGAAGAGCTCACGATTTCATTAGTTCCTTCTATTTTTTATTTCCCGCCGGTTTCTTCAAATGGAAGAAATGCTCTTATTCCTCAAAAGTGGTAGAATAAGGTTTGCAACAACTCATCATTAATTCACGTAACACGTAACTACTGCGCAGTTCGCATCTACCTCTAGTTACATACTGATGTGTTGCAATAGTCGCTGGAGATGCGTGGAGGAAAACACCTTTATCATTTTGTTCAGCGACTATCGCTGGAGTTGGGTCGAGGAAAACGTACCTTAAAACATTCAAATTGATTCCAATATAATTCAAGAGAAGATGCAGCTTGGGTTATCACTTTATGGTTAATTTGATGGTGCGTCGAGTCCCATTTAGGAATAATTTAATATGAAGAACGTGGAAAAGTGATAACTTTTGCAAGTTACCAAAAAGGAATTAACTGATCTAGGACCCGAATGTAGAGTATTGGGGTCCTGCTACGCGATTATTAATCAATTTAAATTTAGAGTATCGCAATTTGTTAACCATTGTAATTTTACTAATATTATTTAAGGCAACCTTACGTATTTTTTACTATATTATGATATGGTATCCATCTCAAATAGTATTAGTTAATAGCATCAGCAAATGATACACTACTAGTAGTAGTTACCTAGTACTTAATACCTAGTTTTAATAATATTACTATACGAAAATGTACATGTATATCTGTAACAGTGCCCATTAAATATTTTGGCACTGCATGTATTAGTTTTATTATAATAGTTGTTTTAAGCTTTTTGGAAGGCCCAATGGTCCCCAAGCTCATTATGAAAGAGAACACTTCATGACGAGTCGCTATGACAAATGGAAGAAGAACACAGTCGTGTTCCTCAAGCTATTGCGCCATTAACTCGTAGATAGTAATCATAAAGCAATTTTGATTAGTCCAGCATATATTACCACTCTTGACATAATATACAATTAACACCACATTTATGAATTGTCAAGATGAATTACTTATAATTATTTGACAGTTTGAACAATGGAGGTAGAAGAAAAGAGTATAACTGTATAATTTATTCAGTTAGCGCGGGTTGTTAGGGCCTCCCCAGTATGTTGAGGTAGCTGAAGCAACAGGTGTCCGACGCCTTAACATACCTCCTACAGAATCCTGATCCCCTGTTATTCCTACTGCTCTGAAGGCCCGAAAAGAAGGCTTTTTTTGACGCACCGAACAGAATTTTCGATGAAGCGTCAATTCTTCGACGTCAATTTAACGCATTCGCTCCCATGAACTGAGACGGCAGCATAAAACGTCCACTCTCGATGAAGGTTGCTGAGACAAGTCACTCTTTACCTCTCGAATTACTACTCGAAGAAATAAAATCTCTAGGTTACCTGAAAAGGTCGATAGACTTTCTATAAAAGTTAAAGTTAACTTTGTCAACTTTAACTGATAACTTGAAACTTTGATCTGATACTTGCAATGAGCATATAAGCCTGCTTATTGTGCACATTTAAAGTCGTATGCGCTGAAGTACCACCGATCGATAAATTAAACTAGTTAGTACTTTTGCCGACAGATATCATTCCTGCAGCTCTCTATTCCTTTGCGCTCGGATGAAACATTGCATCGTCTCACAAATAAATAAATAATTATTTGCTAAATTTTAAATCTCCAGAATCCTACTACTCTATTTCTTCTACATTCATTAAGAAATTTCGACGTTTAATTTGGATTAGAGGCGTATAAAAATAAATTAATTATGGTGTATTTCTCCACGAAAAAATCCCGCGAGTTTTAAATTAATTTTACCTACAAAAAAGAAAAAAAAAAAATTAAATGTCTATTAAAATACAAATTTAACAATAAATTTTTTAATTCGGAAGAAAAATTGTTTCCGAGATATTAATTAACAATAATCTTACTCTCCTAGAAATCTAACCCGAATCCTGTAAGCAACCACCTGTTACTAATTTCAAATAAAATAAAATTTCATTGAATAATAAATTAATAAATTAATATATTTTGATATTTAATTTCAATAACGGAAAGATTAATTGATTAAATATACGGACAAAAGGACTAATTTAAACTATGAGAGTCAAAATATTACACAAAGATAAATCCACAGGTTTAATCGTTTACAAGAGAAAAAGAAAACAAATTGAAAATAATTTTTTTTTATTTTGTAAACAATGAATCTTTCATTTTTTTTTTAAATAAACAAAATAAAAGCAGTTGCGAAAATGACATAGTTGCTTTTTTGTGCGTAAAAAAAAAGTATATCAAAAGAAGATGTGACTATAACATAGATGCTTTAATACTTTAATGTCAAAATAAAAAATATGTAGGTTAATATCAAAAACAAGTTGTAATAATTGCGGGCTTATAATGAGAAGATAATAATAAATTTTGTCAAGTTGGTAATAAAATGTTTGGTGTTTAGGTAGATGTATAGGATTCCGTTGACGTCAAGTACCCAAAAAGGCCACACCCTTTGAAATAGAGGTGGAAGTATAATCGATAAATTGCAGGGGTCGCTTTCCGCAACAGCCTAGAAAGGATAGTAAACATGGCGGATATCAGTAAATTTCAAATTTAATTTAAGTAAATTTTATTATTATTATTTTTTTTTTTTAAATAGTTCGATTTTATTTATTTTGGATTTTTTTTTTAATTTTAATTTTAATTTCGACCGCATTTAAATTGATAAGAATGATAACGAATGGTTTATTTAAATTTATTTAAATATTTTAATATATCAGAGGATAGAACAAAATGGCGTCTCTTGCGTTGAAGATAAATTGCGCATGGTCAGCCGACACTCCTTTACCCCCTAGACTCGATTTGCCCGACAAACTTGGTGGGTTCAGATATCGCACAACAACCGTACAGGCCAGACTTCCAGTCCAGCCCCCGGCTAGCTGCTGCTTTATCTCCCTTATCAACACTTCATACAACAGTAAGTAAACACTTATTTGTTTATCACAAATAAATTAACTTATTATTAAAAAGTAAACATAAAAAACTATGTAACTCTTAATTACAACAAAAAAAATTTTAACATTACGTGATTTTAAATGTATTAATGTAGGTTTAGGTACTTGCCGCCATATTATAAATAAGCATTCTTGTTTTCTTTTTTTAAACTGTTTTGGTTTTATGAATTATGATTATTTGTCATTGTTCTTTTTAACAAATTCGCGTTCGTTACGTTTATTTTATTTTATTTATTTTTTAATTTACCAATTTTATGTTTAATTTAAGATACTTATGTTGTTTGTTTACATAACATACTTTTAATAACATGTAAACAAATGATTAATATTTCTATTAATTGCATTTCTGAATGTTTTCCTACATTTCTTTTAACGCAATAACTCTCCATTTATGATTTTACTAATTTATTTCCTTAATCCCGTTAATAATATTCCTTGATTTTTGTTTTATTTTTATTATTTTAATTTTTAATAATTCATTACTTAACTTTTCTTTATGATTATGCTTTTTTATAAGATACTATTTTTTATGTTTCAATTCTTTATTTTTGTTTTTATTAATTCATATTCCTAGACGTGCTAAAATATTTTATTCACTATTATTTACCTTTGATATAACATTTAATTATTATCGAAGATCCTAATTCTTTCTACATTTTTACTCACTAAAATATTAACGTTGTTTTGTTCTTTTTTACTTTTTTATTAAGTTTTTATTTTATTAAGTTACTTTACCATTGCATTTTTTTTTATTAATTTATATTCCTGGAAGTGTTACTATATTTTGTTCACTATTATTTACCTTTGATTTAATATTAAATTATTATTAAAGACATAAATGCTTTTTTTAAATGTGCGATACAATATTATATGAAGTTAAAATTAAATATGGGGAATATATGTAGAACCGGTCCTTATGTATGGGACTGAATCGTGGACGCATGCAATAGAAGTTTTTAATAGATTACAAATAGCGCTAAGGATGATGGAGCGGAGCATTTTGAGGATCACAGGAAAGGAAAGAGAAATAGCTGTGTTAGGCCCCCATACACGATCAAAAATTTTGCGCAAACCTAATGTCGGGCAAATTTAGGCCATAGACGTCAAACATCATGTTTGCGCAAACATCCAAAATCCCCATACACAGTCAAAGTGTTTGCGCAAACATTTTGACCGTGTATGGGGATCTTAAGGAGTCAAATTCTCCTAGAAGACTCAGGGATATCCCTAATAAATAGGAAGTTGAAATGGGCAAGTCATATTGCTAGAACCACAGAAGAACAGGTGGTCTAAACTAATTAGAGTGGGATCCAAGAGAAAAGAAAAGAAACCGAAGTAGGTCCATGCAGGAGTGGGATAGATACAAGTACATACTTTTCGTATTTTACTTAACATATTTTTCCAGGCCCAAATCAGCTACTTGTCAGGCTACTTACACCAGGCCCATTGCCCTAGGCCACTGGGCCAAGGTTTATGTCATATTCCCCTTGCCCAAGGCCCCAGATTAACGGCTATTGGCTCGAAGCTCCTGGTATCAGGGCCCATTACCCCATACTGCTTGCCCTAGGTTTAGGCCACAAGCCCTTGACTTTATGCCAGAGGCCCCAGGCCCCATGTTACCGGCTATTGGCCGGCTAGGCTCACGGCAACAGGTAAGCCCCAGGCCCAAACGGCCTGTCTTGCACGCTCACTCACTCAGATTTTACAGGGTTGGTCATGGCAAAAGCATCTCGTTGACTTACAGCTGTCACAAATGCTCAGATGCACCTGTGAGCCCATTTGAATGTCATTCAAATCGGCCATTTTTTTACACCAGTTATCATAAGAAAAAACCAAGGCACAAAGGAAATGTATTTTTATTAATTTGTTGTTACGTTTAATATGGTGCCACGGCTAACTGCCGACATGCAAAGGCTTGTATATTATTATTTTTTATTTTTTTTTAAATCTGCGTACTTCATTGTTGTCGTTGATTGTATTTTTGTTTTATTTAGAGTCGAAATGCCGAAAGTTTCGGTTGTGGAGTTCGTCCACAACTGTAAAATCGAAGCTATTCCATCAGCTTGGGTGAAAAAGAACAAGAAAAAATGTTCTTATCCTCCCGGACCAGATGCCAAGCAACATATTAAGAATGCGACTCCTTGCACAAATGATTGGCCCATTTATGAAATTAGAGAACTCGACGTGAGCAGTAAGTAATTTTAAAGCGGTGCAGTATTTTGAAGTATATTTTAATTTGTTTTTAGCGCCTATCATCGACAGACTAGTCACATTGTATGCTGAAGATTAATAAATACATATTTACCACTGGACAAGAAGTTATGGGTTTTCACTACTATTATCTTATTCCGCTCAACTAAACTATTAACTAACATTCCATTCCAAATTCCTTTCTGCTTTATGTCAATTTTATTAGCAATATTGGTCTTCATCGAACTTTGAAGTTATAGAGAAGCATTCAATACCTTCAATTCAGTACCTTCAACAAAGAGTTAGCAACTCTTTCCTACAAAGTCAAGGAAATTCCGTAAATCACTCTAACATCATTATCCTGTTTTTCCACCTTAATGTCGCTAACCCAAAGATAATTCATTATAATT
>KZ651086.1:621573-632646 GCA_001010745.2 Gerris buenoi | reverse complement strand
AGAATAATACGCCTTCCGAAATAATTAATTCGGCACAAAATACAACTAACGAATTGATGTCATCTTTATCAAAAGAGAAATACGAGCTTACATACAGGAAGTTTATTATTTTTTTTCTGTATTTATTATTTTAATCTAACAATCGTAGATAAAGTACGGTACGCAACTCGTACGAAAACGGCATTTTGCATTGCTCGTGTGGTTTTACTACCCTCGCTGTCGCTCGGGTGCAAACTCCACATTCGCATGCAAAATGCTACTTTCCATATAATTTTTATTGAATATTCGGTAGTCAGAACTAAAACATGAATTCGACTTCATATTAAATATAAATTATTTTTCGTATCGTTGTTTTTTATCTTTTCCTGGGGGTTTTATTGTTTTTGGCTACTCTGCCAAGACGATAAGCCGACATTTTACTGTAGTCATGTAGCAATATTTTGAAGGTATTCTTCTCGAATGTTAAAAAAAAAAAAAAAAACTATTTCTGTAATTAAACGAGTCGAAAGAAGGACACCGTGTTCATTTTGCTCATGGTAGTCAGTTTTTAACTTTTAAAATTAAGGAACATATTAGTCAAGACTCAATTATTGGGCAACCCGGAATTCCTTCAGAATTATTTAGTAAAAAAAATAAATAATGAAACTGCTCACTACTTGTAGATATTAATATATATTTAACTACTTCAAGTACTAAAAACACAAAGACAAGTAACTAAAAACTACACTAATAAAATTTAGGGGTTTTTAAACGCGTATTTTCACTCTCTATAAGCAATCAACCTAATATAATACGACGCTTTCTTGGGAACCTAACATCAACATAATATACAGCGTTTTCTTGTTCTTGGGAGCCAAACATCAACCTAATATATGGCACTTTCTTGGGAGCCAAACATCAACCTAATATATGACGCCTTCTTAGGAACCAAACATCAACCTAACAACCTAATATATAACGCTTTCTTAAGAGCCAAACGTCAACCTAATATATGGCACTTTCTTAAGAGCCAAACATCAACCTAATATATATGACGCCTTCTTGGGAGCCAAACTAAGGGTTGTACGTGTCGATTGAAATTGCACGTAAACGTTTAAAATAAAGAAAACTAGGTTTTTACCGATATCTTACGTTCTAACGTATAACGATTTTAATAAAACTTTTTACACATTGTCTAAAGTACAATTTAAACATGCATGTAAAATTTCAACCTGATACAAGCAGAAGCTTTAGAGTAGGGACGAGGTATATTTTATAATATTTTAAATTAGTAGGCCGGGTAGGTAGAAAACAGTCATATTTCAATCCTACATCCTTTAACAAACATACTCTTTAAGCATAAAAAACTCATCATGATCAACTTTTTCCTTATATTAAATATATATTTATTGTAAGATGCTTGCTTTGATGATACAAATAATGCTTTTCTNTTTTTTTCTTCGGTTTAAAAAGGAAGACATTATAAAAGAGTTTTTTTTTAAAGAACCTGATTTATATTTTAAAGAAACCATATCTGTTATTGGAAACTGACGAGGGTTGGAGTATTGAAGAGAACCCGTTAGGTTGGGCAAAGGAACCAGTGAAGCAAGTGGCAGAAAATCACTGTGCTATTAGACCCTAAGGTCGCTATCCTGTACAATTATACGAGGTACGATCAGCAACCAGAACCCCCGTCCTATCAAATCTACATTCGTCTACCCGTCTCCTTTTCCAGTAGTTCATCGCGCCTCCTTCTAAAAAAAACTTATTTTCTACAGCCTCTTATAAATTGTTAAGCTGTAAAAAAGTGGAGCTGACTAATAAAAGAAAATATCTTCTTTTTACTGGATGAGAACAACATCTTTTAAATAATAACATTTCGGTTTTTTTCCCCCTTTGAAGTGGTTATTCAGTTTTACAGTAATCCTTTTGACAAAAAGGTACTGTAGTTGTAATTTATAAAAGTTGCAAGTGTATATTTAATATAATGCAAATGGGACCTTGTTTATTTTAGAATTATCCCAGCGACTAAGAATGGAACATTACAGATCAAATGTAACAATTGATTTAAAACAGTTACTTTCAGACATGAAGCAAACTAGAATGGGCTTCCGACTCAGATCTCGAAGTAAGATGTGCTTCAGTTATTATAATTGGTATTCTAGTACATAATAAATATCGTATTAACACGCTACTCCTACATAAGAAACAAGCGAAATAAGAATGAATTGTTTCATGAACTACATCTTTAATTTTCTTAATTGTTTAAAATTGTAGAACTTGTTAACTTTTTTTATTACCGAACTCCTATTTGATCTAAAAGAATAAAAATTAGACTACTTGTAATAACCCATTAATTTATGCATTGGTAACAATACTAACTTCTATCAATATATTTTGTATTTACGAATACGAAAAAAGTTCATTCGAACAAACCGCGTTCGTGATGAAACGATACAATTATTTTGAAATTTTCTACTAGAATAAAGAATCTCGTCAGCCAAAAAGGAATATTTCAACATGGGTACCTATGTTTTAGCTCTGAGGTACAAAATAGTACATTACGCTCTAGTGCGGAAAGTAGCATTTTTCATGCGAGTGAGGAGTTTGCATCCGAGTGACAGCGAGGGTAGTAAAACCACACGAGCAAAGCAAAATGCAGATTTCGCACGAGTAGCGTACCGTACTTTATCTACGATTGTTGAATTTTAATAATAAATACAGTAAAAAATGTTTAATAAACTTCCTGTTTGTGAGTTCGTAATTCTCTTTTGGTAAAGATGACATTAATTCATTTGTAGTTGTATTTTGTTCCAAATTAATTGCTACGGGAGGCGTATTATTCTCCTCATTTCGTCAAAATTACATAACTCAATAATTGTTTTTCACTAAAAACTCGATTTGTTAAATGTAAACAAACTCGCTAATCTAGCAATCGTGCGTTAAGGTGAGGAATTATAAATTGCGCATGCTCAATAAATACAAGTACGTAAAGAATTACTTTCTACGCATGTAAACAGAGATTGTTAATATTTCGTATCAATCGCAGATAAAAAAAAATCCGTCATGCAAAAAAGTCATGAAAAATTTGACGCTCGTAAATATCGTGCCAGGAAGTTAGGATATGATAGGAGGTAGATTAGTTTTTACTTGTATTCATTGTAGTATCTTTCGCATAAGGAAGTTTCTAAATCATATAATCGAGTAGTGTCCTTACGGCCACGACTCACCTCGAATTTTTTATTGCTAAGCTAAGGCAACCTCAATTATTCCAATAACAATAAATATTTGTTTTAATTTATTAGTCTTCAAATAGATATAACTTATCTAAATAGATATAATAACTTATCTAAATTACTTTACTTCATTTTACTTTTTTCCTAAATAGAATATTAGGCTCTTTGCCTCGGGCTTAACGGCTTGTTTTATATAAAATGATATCAGAGATCCTAGCGGACCAAATGGTAAACAAAATGGATTAATGTTTCATAATTTCATACCTTAATACTATATCAATGAGTCAAATCTGTTCATTGATTTTCTCCACTTCATGGAGAAACATTGAAATGTCGATAAGTGGATTAAATGCCCAAAAGCATATCAAACATTCTATATTTTTTCATGAAATGGAAAAAATTAGTATTTATTTGGATGACTAAACGCTGAATGAACAGTCAAGGATAAAAGTTATACAACTAAAAAATACAATTCATAGAGATCTTAATTACGCCAAACTAATCAACCTTGATTTCAAAGCTGTGTCCAAATAGGTGGGGCCATTGATTGTTTCTCTAATTTCGTTTGGTTTCATTCAACCTTAATTATCATTGCGAAAGGGACAAAATAAAACTTCGCTGTCAATATAACAAATGATTATACGAGAAATCATTACCAAAAGCGAAGCAAACTTTTTCATGCGCAAAAGATTTTATAATTATGCCTATTCGTGAATATAGTCATTTTTAACGCTTTACGGGTTTTAGAATATATTTTCCTCATGTTATTTTATCTTGAACGCATGCAATTTTGGAGCACTAGTTTGAAAAAGTCTTTTTAAAAACGCATGACAAACTATAATAATCCATTAAAGAGTTGGATGAAGTGAAAAAAAAAATGGAATAAAC
Organism: Gerris buenoi; assembly: GCA_001010745.2. Lineage (NCBI taxonomy): Eukaryota > Metazoa > Arthropoda > Insecta > Hemiptera > Gerridae > Gerris > Gerris buenoi. The sequence continues at coordinate 628,543 of KZ651086.1, read as the reverse complement.
ATTAGCAGAGCAAAAATCAGAAAAAATAACCAAGGGCAAATAAACATACTTTACTATCAAGAAGAAATTGTATTATTCTAAAATCTAAAACGTTAGTTATTCAGTATTTAGTTTTTGGAATGAAGTTCATTATGGTACGTTTTGGAGCCCGGGAGAGAATCCGAAAAAAACGACCAAAATCACCGTTACAATAACAGTCACAACATTACCGTCACGTAAAATCCGTCACGAAATCTACCGATGACAATAACTTGAGAAAAAGATCACTGAGTTAGTTGAAATTTGGTACACATGTTCATTTTACCAATGCCCAGGCTAAGTTCGTTGGACAACGTTATCCGCCCAAGCGTTCACGCGAAAAGCTCGCGTAAACGTAAGTTTCCGTAAGATAAAACTCATTGTATTGAAATGGCGCCTGTACTATTTATCGTATTTAATTATGCTCAAATTGTGCAGAATTAAAATTAGGAATGAAGTCTGTAATTAGATTTTTGATATCTTGCTTAGAACCAATAACATTTTTATTTAAATGATTTTTCTAACCTTAAGAGCGGTAGAGCCTTAACAACCAAGCTATCTTAAATATATATATAACAGATTTTTCAGTAATCTGATATTTTGAATGAAAGGAATAAGAAATAAGCGTAACTTGCGTCATCTAAATAATTCTTCGAGAACTAGACTACACAAAAATGAGGGAAAAAAATCAATTAAGAATATTGAAATCGTAAGAATATATGTAGTTTTAAATGAGATTAAATCATTTATGTTTTAAATCAATGGATAATCTTCCTTATAAATCATAAAGTTAGAAGTAATTTGGGCAGTTACTTTAAGAAGTTAAAATAAATCATCTACTAGTCAATATCTGAGAAGAATAAATCATTTCAATATGAAAAGTACAAAATACTATCAGAAACAACTTTTGCGGTAGTTATACTTAGCAACGACCTCTAAGTCGTAATATTTTACCTCAATCATTAATCACAGCAATTAATTTCCACATTTGTTACATTGAAGTTAAATACGTGAGCTTTAATCGTTAATAATTAATCAAACTCGAATGATTAAGATGTTAATTGTATATCTTCGCTCTTAAAGTTTAATAATTTTTTAAATGTTCATATGATTTTTTTTTTTACAGGTATCAAATTGGACATTTTAACTGTCCAAATTCTCCAGTGCGGGGCAGAGCCCCGGGCCGACGGCCCGCGGGCAAACAGCCCTCGAGTGCCTTCAGAAATTATTCTAAAAGGTCAGTTGCTTGTGATTTTTATCAAAGTTATTTATCTTCGTAATTATTTTTAGTTCGTGTAAAAAAAAGTGTATAATAGCAACAATCGATATTTCAATCATTTGGGATGCAAATAAAAATAAATCGACTGCATAAATTGTCTACATAAATGTTCATATGCCGATTATTTCCATATTTAATTAATTGTGATGTGTTTCCTACAGTCTGTGCCAAACGAGAGTTAGTGCGTTGACAGCGCGGGAAATCAAGAGACACAGAGGGGCCAACCTCTGAGGAAAAAATAAAGCCACTACGTTCACCTTCTTATATTGTTATCCAGAGGGCAAATCTTGAGCTCTCATTGGCTCCCCTCCTTATTTGCTGGTTTTTCCGCGCTGTCAGCTAAACATTTAGTTGGTGATACTTCTTTAGATTGTTACTCCCCTGTTTTTTTTAGAATACAAATTACTATGACTAAATAACTATTAAAAGTGATGTTTAGTCCAATGTACTTTGGGACAAAGGAATATGACACTTCTGGTTTTATAAGGAAAGTAACAGTCGAAAGAAGAAAATTTCCTACACCTACTTTAGATTGTTACTCCCNTTTTTTTTTTTTTTTTTTTTTTTTTTTCAATTTTCCCGCGCTGTCAGAATAACAAGTATAATGGCATGATTTGAAGATTATATTTAGTGATATCTTTAAATCTTACGACAATACTGATTTATTTATTTATGATTCTAATCATTAGTGTGAAACATATCTCTAAACCCAAATATTTGACGTGTCGACTTAGATTATAATCAGTGATAGCTTTAATCCGTGCAACCACACTAATTCTACGTTCCGAATAGAAGGATTAGGATATTTTCTTTATCTATTATTCTAATCATTAGTGTGAAACATATCTCTAAACCCAAATGTTTGACGTGTCAACTTAGATTATATTCAGTGTTATCTTTAAACCTTACGACCACACTGATTCTACGTTCCGAACAGAAGGATGAGGATATATTCTAGATCTATCGATCCAATCATTTGTGTGAAACATATCTCTAAACCCTAATATTTTAACGGACTTGCATTCTATTCAATATTAACTTCAAATCATTAAAACCACTTCCAGTTCATTTAATAATTATTTTAGAAAGGAAATTGAGACTTATTTTAAATAGAAATAAATTATCATAAGCACAAACCAAACTTTAAAATAAAAATGTACTATAATCGCAATTGAATCATAAGTTTTTTTTCCCAAGCCTTGAAAAAAAAAAAAATAATAATAATTCATTTCATTATAACACTACAACACACAAAAAAGCATTGTAACAACAAAGAACATTTTAAGACAGTAGTAATTTAATATCATTGAGCAAGAAATTTAACATGGAGCTTGAAGTCTATTAATTCCTTAGCTGTTCACATGTATACGGTCTGTGTTGACTAGCCCATGTGTCATTTTACCATCTGTATCGTTTAAGGCGCAAAAATTGTGTAGGTTGCTCCAGTTGTCTCCATTTTTTTTTTTTTTTTTTTTTTTTTTTTTTTTTAAAAAAAAAGGGGGGAATTAACAATCTAAAGAAGTGCCAAGTTGGTATCGTATGAAACACGGATTGGAACTTGCGAAATTTTATATTTATGATTCAAGTAGTGTCATCTTGACTTCCTCCAGTTCGGTTCAAAACATTGGTATTGGTAACTATCACGTTAGCTTAATGAAAAAATACGGTTAGAGTACAGTTATCTCAGAGGGTAAGAGCTTAGGTATTAGAGTATTGTATCATTAGTATGTTCTTGGCTATCTTTGATATACGGAATTGGTCTTCTCAGTTTGCGTCAAGAATACATTATATCTTTCAATACATAATTTAGCTAAGTGCATACACTCTTGCTTGGTGTACAATCTTAAGATTTGTATCGAAGGACAATACGAAAAATATGACAACACCTGTTTATAATTTGATTAAATAAAACTAAATAAAAAAGGATTGGAAAAAATTAATTTGGTGTTATAGGACTTAATCTAAAGATTAAGTAGAGGAAAAAATATTTTATCGATAGCTCAGAGCAAAATCATATTCTTTCCGAATTAGGTAACACAAATATTTATATATTTATGTTTTTTAAAAATATATTTAAGATTCAACTTAAAGCCGACTTCTAACAGGTAACATGTGTTCATTTTTAGCATGTAAGGATTCTATTACGAAAAAAAAATTCAAAACCGCTAAAGATGAACATAAAGAATACAATTCCGAATGCCATAACCAACACGCCTAAGGCATATCGTGCGTATATATACAACACGCAATTCTTTTGTTATAGTATCTCCAAAGTGGACTCAAAATTATACAATACTAAGCTCAAAGTAGTATATTCTAATTGTTGATGTCATATATACATACATTGTTGAATAGTGGTGCAATATCAAACGTTATTAGATTGAGTAATTAGAAACCACANCTGAAAGGCCATTTCGCTTTCGTGACGATTGTGCGCAATACTGTAAGTATATTTCATATTTAAAATTGTATAAATATTTCTAAAACATAATTCTAAGATGAATAAAGTAAATATTTCTTAATATTTTACTTCTGTGCTTACCGAAGGTAACGGAAGCTATATAATCGTTCTAAAGAACGAAATTTTAGAAAACATAGACAATAGTAAACATTTTTGGTCCTATGTCTGTCTGTCAGGCTGTCTCAATCCCCAATTTTTGAGAACCATCGTATCTTCAAAAAACTACTGGTCCGATTTTAATGAAATTTGGATGGTAGGTGTTGGTCTCCACTAATATATACCTAAAATTAATTTCTCGATTTCTCCTTCGGGCATGATTTTTCTGAACACTATGCCAATTTTGGCTGAACTGAAGGAGATGATACGGTCGAGAATCGCTTGTCAGCACAACTTTTCTTAATTTATAAACTTGAGAGATTATATTCCTGTCAAACAGTACAGTCGCATGATTTAAACATTTGAAAAAGTATACATGTATGATTTGTTCATAGGAGAGTTGATATCCAATTGTCAAAAAAATACGTTGGAGTGAGGCCCTGCCATTTTTTCTATAGACCGCATCATATTCTTCAGTTTTACCCCAATTTCTATTGAAATCGGCTCAGAAGAATAGGCTCCGTATGTCTGCACAGACAGACAGACGACATGCAACAAACAGACATTTTTTAAAAAACACTTTTTTGGACTCAGGGGACCTCAAAACGTGCGTTAATTAATCAAAAATTCAAAATAGAATTTTCGCACTATCGCAATACTTTCTCTTTATACGATAAAGTAATAAAAAGAGAGGTAATAGTTGTGAAATTAATTATTTTTCAGAAAGAGTATCTAAAGATCAAATAAAGACTATATTATTTTTATTATTATTAAATGAGAAAGTTTCAAAATTCTAGATAAACGTATTAATTATCATTGATGTTTTTGGCTTGGTTCTGCTTGAGCAATCGAATTCAATAAACTTATAAATGATTCTTTATAAGATATCTCGAAATTATTAGAACTAAAAAATAAAGTTTTTTCAAAAAACCTTTTCTAATAAAATATAATATAATCCGTTAAGCCCATAGTAACGGGCTTAATATTATATGTATATATAAAATAACTAAAATTGAGTAAATTAATTTAGATAACTATTTAGATAAGATATTATATCTATTTGAAGACCAACAAATCAAAACAAACCTTTATATTTATTGGAATAAATGTGGTTGCCTTACCTTAGCAACAAATCATTTCGAGGTGCGTCGTCGTAGGGACACTTCTCGATTATATAAATGTTTTTAAAGAATAATAACGCAATAAAATTATTCCTACAAGCAATTATAATTCTCGTGAATTCACATGCCAGATAAATTTGAATTATTTCTGTTATAATTTATTGTTATTATTATTATTATTACCGCCGAGCTTACTGAAGGTAACGGAAACNCCAGCGTCGTCGAATGGGTTAAACCACGTCTGCTCGGCCATCACTGAATCATGATCATGAGTGGAACGAGATGGGGTTCTCGCCGTGACACTCTGATTTATATGCAGCATATTAATTAATAATTTATATTTAAAAAAACATTATAACAATCTAAGCTACTTATTAATGTATCTATGCTTATTTCTATTAAGTTCAAGAATCACACAAGTATGTTATTGAACATTTAAATAAAACAGGTATACATAAGCGATTATTAAAAGTAAATTATCTTAGTTCAGGTAATTCTCATAATAATAAGAAGTTTCGAGGTTATTTTTTTGATTTTTTTAAAGAGAGTTCATTCCTTAACGACTTACTAGAAACTAAAATGGATTACTACCATTGCTTACCAATCATTAATAAGCAAAAGCAAATACATTTGTAGTAAGTTAGTAAGTAAATGTTGAACTAGTATAATTAAAAATAAAAAAATAAAAAATCCTTGCAATAGCATAAATTCTTCCGCTAAATTTACGCTGAAGTTTTGTTATGGATAGATATTGAGCCAGATTTGATATAGTAGAAGGATCCTAAAATGCTGCGAAATTTTGAAATATTAATCCAAATATTAAGCCATTTGGTCCGGAAAAAGCTCCGATATCATTTCATATAAAATTTAGAAAATTCTATCGGCGAAATATGGTACTAAAATTAATACAAGTGAAAACCAATCTACCTCCTATCATATTCTAACTTCCTGGCACGATATTTAAGAGCGTAACGTTATTTGGGTGACAGAAATTTCGTCTTTCCCTCCCCAGAGATAAACGAGATAAACCTATAAATGTTAAAAAGAAATGATATTAGGGAATGTTCTTGATCATTCACACGGATAGGTGAGAAGTACCAGTTCACTTTCACCCTCTCTACAGTCTGAACTCAACAAACGACAACGACCTAAGGCATTTTGACGGAAATAGCAGGTGGCATTAGTGGAACTTAATGTCACGGGCTTCCGACATTATTAACAACTTCAAAAATTACAAAGAAATAAAAAAAAAAAAAAATGGTAGAAGAACAAGTTGGCCCTCGTCAAAAGTTGGACTATGCGGGACTCTAGAATGCAATCTTCCTTAGTTAGGTAAGGGGAATTGCTTACCTCCTCTCTCTTGTAACTAATATATCAAATCTTTCGATGCCTTTGATAGTTGGGACTATTTCTCTCTTCTTTTACAATCTAAAGGCCCCCATAAACGATCAAACATTTTTGCGCAAACCTGATGACGGGCAAATTTAGGCCATACACGTCAAACATCAAACATTTTGACCGTGTATGGGGGCCTTAACAGACATATTGATTTATATGTTGAGGACTTAACTCACGTGAAACGTACTCTTCATACCTAACGAAATCAGTAAACTTATTTATTTATTTCATTAAAATTGCAAGATTTCCGTGTTTCAGTAAATAATTTTATTTTTAAATTATTTGTTTAATTTGATATATAAACTGCTGTCAAGATAAATGAATTCAGACGATTGAGATAATAATTATAATTTTGTCCCAAATAAAGAGGACAGAAGGAATAGATTTCCACCATCAGATTTCCTACAGTCAGATACAATCATTAGTGTGAAACATATCTCTAAACCCAAATATTTGTCGTTTCGACTATACTAATGCCATTATACTTTGTAAATGTGACAGCTCAGATTGGCCAACCTATGTTAAGGAAAAAATAAAACCACTAGACGATTATCTTAAGGTTGTCCAGTGATATTTTTGTTTTCCTAGTTGGCCCGA
>KZ651086.1:602943-617542 GCA_001010745.2 Gerris buenoi | reverse complement strand
TTTTTTATATATATATATATATATATATATATAACTATACAATACAGAGTAAGCCAATTATGTAGTATATTTTAACAAATTGTAAATAACATTGATATTATAAGGTGTGTTTATTAATATTTATGATACTATAGACATAGATATTATGTTTAACATTTAATTGAGTTTTCGTTTATTAATTTCGCAAGTGGTCGAAATTTCTAAGCATCAACGTAACAACAATCTTCCAAAAATTTTATTCAATTACGCGTCTAGAGCGGAAAGTAGCATTTTGCATGCGAGTGTGGTGTCTGCACCCGAGCGACAGCGAGGGTAGTAAAACCACACGAGCAAAGCAAAATGCTGTTTTTCGGTACAAGGTTCGAGGAGTAACAAATGACCTTGGGTATTATCGGATGCAAGGAGATGGTTCTGGTGGTGGTGGTTATGGCTCTTAAGGCCCCCATACATGTTGCGCATACATGTTGCGCATACATGTTGCGCAAACATGTTTGCGGAAATAAGATCTGGGGCTAATTTAGGCCATACACGTCAAACATTAAGTTTGCGCAAACATCACTTTACTTACTTACTTACTGACTTACATATTCGGATCCTCTTCAACCTTGTGGTGTCGAGGTAGACCAAAAAGTTTTCCACCCTCTACTGTCCATAGACAAGGCACGGGCACATTGTAGGGAGATTCCTCTTTAAGCCAGGAGATTGTGATGTTGTCTATCCAGGCTGTCCTATTTCTTCCTCTGGGCCTTTTCCCCCTCACACCTGGCTCCTGGCTTCAAGGGCTCTTCGGGGAAGTCTGTCGGTACTCATCCTATTAACGTGTCCGAACCATCGGAGTTTTCAACTCCGTCAGTGTTGCAGGCTGCATGTCCAGCCCCAGTCTAATGGTTGAATTTCTGACCCTGTCTCTCCTTGTCTTGCCTGCACCTTCCTTAGATAACGCATTTCGGTTGCTTGGATGCGACTATGGTTCTTCTTTGTTAATGCCCACGATTCGCAACTATACGTTAGTGTGGGCATATAAACAGTGTGCGCAGATATCAAACAGCCCCAAACACGGTCAAAATGTTTGCGCAAACATTTTGACCGTGTATGGGGGCCTTTAGAGCTAATATATTAGAAACATTTTTATTCCGAATTTTTTGGACCGATTTTATTTTTTATTGGCTTTCCAAAAAATAATAAAGTTAGTAGTTTTAACAATTTTTCAGACACGTGGAAGGATTTCTAAACCATCCTGAACCATCTGATGAAATCAATTTCCTCAGGAAAAATTATCTCCTAAACGATTTCTTTGTTGTTTTTCGGTTACATCTTGAGAAATCAGCAAGATGTAGTGTCGAAACTCGATCGTTTCTTTTGCCTAGGATATGTTTAAAAGTTAACTGGTATTTACCATTGTTTTTAGTTTTACTTTTTTTTTTGTTTTGGTTAATTTAGCATCAATGTAGGAAATGAATGAATAAAAAAAAATCGTTGTTTTGATATGGTAATCATATTCAGTATGTTATTAAATGAAAGGTCGATAAGGCATTGTACACTTTTTTTTCCTTTACTTTAAAGGACAGAAATAAAGTGAATGGAGATTTCTCATAGGCATGCCGACGTTCCCACATTGTTAACACCGTATTATTATAACTACGTTACGCAATCAGGAATGGCATTTTTTTTATACCTGAATTCATCGGAGGTTTCCACGCAGTAATCTTCCTTGAATTTATTACCTTTTGAAGAAGCCACTTGCGTATACCCTTGACTAGGTTACGCGTATTGAAAGAAAAAAAACGTACAATTCTGACCCCACACGTGTCTTAGAGACGAGAGAAAAAAATATTAGAGATTAAGTGTTATTAAAAAAAGGAAATAAACAAGGTAATACAAGCCTATTATAAACTTATAACCATTTACCATAAATAAATTAACAAGTGGGAAAAGAATGAATTTAAAAAAACTATATATTTATTTTACTCGATAATTTTACACAGGATGACGACAAAACATAAAATATTTTTATAATTTCTAAATAATATAATTATAAAATAATCTTTATATACGAGTTCAATTCATACAAAAAAATTACACTTAGATTTGTAAATATATGTCAGAAAGTGGGTAATTTATTCATATTAATAAATTAATGCCCTGTAAATGATTAACAATTACAGATAAGTATAGACTAAAGAATATCTGACCACTTGTTATCAATTCACGACAGGTACTTATATAAAATTAAATACATTTCAAGACTTTAATATGTATTATCATCTATTTACATAATAATAAACAATTACTGTTTTTTTTAGTAATAAGAGTTTAAACTAGTTGTGTAAAATAAGAAATATTCATAGTTCATATCTATTTATCATATAATTATCCTCCTATATTGTCGAAATGTTATGGATGTCCTCGTATGAAAATAATAAATATCACTATATTGAACTATATTTTCATTTAATCTTTTTTTAGGGTTTTGAAAAAATAAATCACTTTATTGATTCTCCTATTTAAAAAGCAGTTATATCTCTCCTTTTAAGGCTCCCATACACGATCAAACATTTTGCGCAAACCTGATGTCGGGCAAATTTAGGCCATACACGTCAAACATCATGTTTGATCGTGTATGGGGGCCTTTATCTCAGAGCTTCTTCAGACTAGTAACATTCTTCATAACATTGTCAAATTAAAAAATATAAGATTTAATCCATTTCATTTTGTTTCCATAAAAGTAATGGCAAAAACAACAAAAATTATTTCGTTGTTAAGTTTTTTTTTTAATTTTAAAAAATAATAATAACTCTATAAACACCTATAATTCAAAAAGTGCACAGCTAGGAAAAGTCTCAATTGTTTAAAAATATGTTTAATTCCATACCTTCAAAATTTTATGCAATGCTGTGGGTATACGTTCATTTATTCATTTTCGATGTTATCAACTTATTTATAAAAAAAAAGACAAAAAATTAAGGTGCAGTTAAAAAAACTAATTTATTTATAAGCAAGGAAAACACAATGAATAGTTGACAGAAACAATAAAAAATATTTGTATTGACTAACAAAATAATAATGAACAATAGATAAGGGACAAAAGTGGAAGAAATGAACTAGAAGAGCTAAAATGTGTCTTTCTTACCTAATTTGTAATTATTGTCAATTGTCGATCAAATCAGATTTGAACTAATCAAGTTTACTAAAGATTTCTATTAATAATACAAAAAATACTATTTTTCTAGCCATAAAATTATTTCTGAGTCGAAAGAGATTAAATATATGAGAATATGAATTAATAATCTCGAATTGAAGTTGTTTTCGTTTATATTTTTAAATATATGTAATTTATATAATCGAGTAGTGTCCCGACGACGCACCTCGAAATTATTTGTTATTGCTAATATAAGAAATGTTATGGATGTCCTCGTATGAAAATAATAAATATCACTATATTGAACTATATTTTCATTTTATCTTTTTTTAGGGTTTTGAAAAAATAAATCACTTTATTGATTCTCCTATTTAAAAAGCAGTTATATCTCTCCTTTTAAGGCTCCCATACACGATCAAACATTTTGCGCAAACCTGATGTCGGGCAAATTTAGGCCATACACGTCAAACATCATGTTTGATCGTGTATGGGGGCCTTTATCTCAGAGCTTCTTCAGACTAGTAACATTCTTCATAACATTGTCAAATTAAAAAATATAAGATTTAATCCATTTCATTTTGTTTCCATAAAAGTAATGGCAAAAACAACAAAAATTATTTCGTTGTTAAGTCGCTAAAGTTGAAGTTTTTTTTTAATTTTAAAAAATAATAATAACTCTATAAACACCTATAATTCAAAAAGTGCAAAGCTAGGAAAAGTCTCAATTGTTTAAAAATATATTTAATTCCATACCTTCAAAATTTTATGCAATGCTGTGGGTATACGTTCATTTATTCATTTTCGATGTTATCAACTTATTTATAAAAAAAAAGACAAAAAATTAAGGTGCAGTTAAAAAAACTAATTTATTTATAAGCAAGGAAAACACANATTTATTGTTAGATGCTTGCTTTAATGATACAAATAATACTTTTCTTTCAATTTGCCTTAACTCTGCTAGGTACAAACAGTTCGTTACTTTTAATTTTGTCTCTTTTCTAACTCCGCCATGTATATGTAGTTAGCAATGTATACGTACTTAGCAGTGTGATTTTATAATTTATATTTAATGAAAAATGTAAGACTTCGTTCCTACCGGGTGTCCCGCGACACCACACGTATTTTTTTTATTATTAATTGGTCTTTAAATAGATATAATAACTTATATCTAAATTAATTTACTTAATTTTAAATTTTTTTCTAAATAGTAAAATTAAGCCTGTTGCGGGACTGAGAGCTCGTAAAGTATAATACAATAAAATAAAGCAATAGAAGCAATTTATTTGTTTCCCCATGTTACATCATATAATAATTTAAGAGTCTTGTATTAATAATTTATTTCGAAATGTAGCCGCAGTTTACGATATGGCATTGTTTAAAAGGGGTAATAATATTTAAGTTTAAATTGAGGAAGAAATCTAGGTAGGAGTCATTAGTCCATTTGTGGAACATAAAATGATTCTTCGTAGACCTCTGTAAGAGTAGTTACTCCAAGGTTGACAGCTTACTTTCAAATCTCCCATTCACAGTGTTTGCTAATTCCGAAAAAATGTATAATGGACTAGAATTCGTGAGGTCCTAATTTCGTTTGTGAATATAGGCTTAGACTCTAAGATAAAAAGCCTTAGAGCATTCTTTAAAGTGATTATGCTAATTCGATATCAGGTCGTCCCAAAAGATTTTTCCTTTGTGTACGATATACTTTGTAGAAGTCTCGCGGATTCGATATATGTCAGTGATTCTTTGGAACGCGACGTTGACAGACAACAGGAAATGACAACGAAGCATACCTTCTTCTGGAATCTAAGACTCATCGCGAAAAAATGTTTAAGTAAAAGATGCGAGCACCGAAATAGGCTGTATGGGAATTTCGGATACATGAAATAAAAGTAAGAATCGTTTATTAAGATTTTTATTTTTATTTATTTATTTTTTTTTTTTTGAATGGGCCAGCCGAGAACAGCTAGTTTAATTTAATATTAGAATAAAAGTATCAGATATTTCTAATTTCTTGAGTTTTATTATGCATCTAAAATTGAAATACAGTTAACAATTAACATAAGGTCTACGACTAAAGATAAAACAGATTTAAAAAAATATATATATTGTTTTCCATGTTTGCATGGAAAACAATATATTATAAAACAATATAACGATGAAAGGTTATTTTTATAATTAGATTTAATGGATAGGGGTTTGAAAAGTTAAGAATTAAGGCCCCCATACACGATCAAACATTTTGCGTAAAAAGTTTGCGCAAACCTAATGTCAATGGCCAAATTTAGGCCATACACGTCAAACATCATGTTCATGCTAACATCAAACAGCCCCATACACGGTCAAAATGTTTGCGCAAACATTTTGACCGTGTATCGGAGCATTTACAATTAAGATTGTTTTTTTTTTATAAAAAGTAAAAACCAGGAGTAGATTTAGAGTAGACAACTTTCGCTTGCCACATTTCCCTCCAGGGGATTCGTCGTCTAATTATTAAACTTGTTTTCACCTCGCTCCGAAAAGACGAAACTATTTTTTAATAATCAAAAGCGTTTTTTAGTTGAATAAAATTAGAAGAAAAAACAAACGATTCCTTTTTACATTGAAAATTAACCTTAATTATTTGTCTATTCTGTTATTAAAGATGATAATAATAAACGAAGGTAAGTATTATAAAATCCATTATTTGTTTTATAGACAGATAATAACAAACTATAAGAATATGCTTTTACCTACGATTGATACGTAATATTAACATTGAATCTCTGTTTAGATTCGTAGAAAGTGATTCTTTACGCACCTGTATTAATTGCGCATGCGTGTCTCTGTCTCATAGTTTTGAAGAATTCCTCTTCTTTACCACTCTAGCACCGTAAAGAAGAAGAATTCTTCAACTTTAAGCACGATTAGCGAGTTTGTTTATATTTAACATAACTAATTTGATGTTTATTTAATAAATGTAACTGTTTGTATCGAGTTTTTTGTGAAAATCAATGAGTGATTTATGTGATTATGACGAATATGAGAAGTATAATACGCCTTCCGAAATAATTAATTCGGCACAAAATACAACTAANACTTTTGTAGCCCCTTACCCCGTACCCCTTGGGTACCAATTTGGACCATTTCAGATTTATACCTTTCTGTGGTTCGTCACTATGACCGTGCAGAATGTTGTGCTGATCGGTTCAGCCATTCAGGAGGAGTATCCATCTCCAACCAAATGCAAAGTATAGTATAAGAGCTTCCCTTCGCTTAGCTCAAAAATATATTTATATGGTGAAGTCGTGTGTGTACTGATGTGAAATGTAATTATAATAAAATGTGACCAAATAAAATATCGGTTCAGAAGAACCAAAGATAAATCATAGCATAGATAGGCAGTCAGTGGATGAGGCGCAAGGCGTGGGCGACAGCGAGTGTCCAAAGGCGTGCTACTATCAGGGTTCCAATCGAGCTTGCTCTGCACTTCAACGAACCGTTTAAAATTAAGTTATTTATACAGAAATACTCACTTGCCTGTCATTTCTTGTCGTTACTTACAATTGATTATGAATTTTACAGACAAAATGTATCAGAGGCTTACTGATTTATCAGCGAATACAAAATATATTGTAAAACTAGTGGATGATTATTTAATTGTCATTAGAAATACATAATCGTTGCAAGTTTCAACTATCTAGGTAGTCAGGAAGTAGGTCAAATCTAAGTTACAAGATTTGTCCTGGACAAACACTAACTTTCAAAATACAATCTTAAATATTACAGCACGACCTTCGCCAACTTCTCCATTCTCTCTATACAATAATATCAAACAGATCAAGTGTATCAGGACACAGCAAGGGTCCGCAGGCAACACAGTATTGTTTAAGTATAGTATGCATTGATGGTGCTAAGGCGTTTAGTGTGACCCAAGAAACACCACGTGGAGGTAGAGTAGTTCACGAGACATGGTGACTGGTGACTCACATAATATAATGGCATAGCTAGCATGCATAGCGCGCGTTCCACCTACAGCGCGTTTATTTTAAAATTTCTAAAAATCCTACTTTATACTTTCCTACGTGTCTAATATTCTCAAAACACATATAAACAAACTTCTGATAAAGTACTCGTATTTTTTGCCAGTAAACCGGACTATAAACGTATAAATACATCGAAAAGAGCAAACCTGCTTATCAAAGATTAGCAGGTCTTACATTAGAATACTGTAACGAAAATTTATACCATACAAGTTTTCATAGATTGATTATTAATTAATTATTAATTGCCAGTTATTGGGTAAATAAATACTAATAGTTATATAAAAATTAACTGTATTTGTGACCTCGGGCAAACTCTATTTGTGCAAATTTATATAAGGTAAAACTATGAATGAAATTGGTGTAGGTACCACTCTCCTTCCAACCTAGCATTGCTGCTTAAGTATATTGGAAGCTGCTAAGAGTTAGCACTAACTGGATTTGGCAATGCAAAACTATGGTCAACTATCTTGGTTCGATAAAAAAAAAAATCGGTTCTTTTTTATATTGTTACTCCCCTATGTTTTTTTAACATAATATAAATGACTGACTAAATAACAATTGAGAAAAAGAGATGTTTAGTCCAATGTACTTTGGGACAAAGGAATATCCCCTTTGTGGAACATAAAATGATTCTTCGTAGACCTCTGTAAGAGTAGTTCCTCCAAGGTTGACAGCTTACTTTCAAATCTCCCATTCACAGTGTTTGCTAATTCCGAAAAAATGTATAATGGACTAGAATTCGTGAGGTCCCAANAGAAACACCACGTGGAGGTAGAGTAGTTCACGAGACATGGTGACTGGTGACTCACATAATATAATGGCATAGCTAGCATGCATAGCGCGCGTTCCACCTACAGCGCGTTTATTTTAAAATTTCTAAAAATCCTACTTTATACTTTCCTACGTGTCTAATATTCTCAAAACACATATAAACAAACTTCTGATAAAGTACTCGTATTTTTTGCCAGTAAACCGGACTATAAACGTATAAATACATCGAGAAGAGCAAACCTGCTTATCAAAGATTAGCAGGTCTTACATTAGAATACTGTAACGAAAATGTATACCATACAAGTTTTCATAGATTGATTATTAATTAATTATTAATTGCCAGTTATTGGGTAAATAAATACTAATAGTTATATAAAAATTAACTGTATTTGTGACCTCGGGCAAACTCTATTTGTGCAAATTTATATAAGGTAAAACTATGAATGAAATTGGTGTAGGTACCACTCTCCTTCCAACCTAGCATTGCTGCTTAAGTATATTGGAAGCTGCTAAGAGTTAGCACTAACTGGATTTGGCAATGCAAAACTATGGTCAACTATCTTGGTTCGATAAAAAAAAAAATCGGTTCTTTTTTATATTGTTACTCCCCTATGTTTTTTTAACATAATATAAATGACTGACTAAATAACAATTAAGAAAAAGAGATGTTTAGTCCAATGTACTTTGGGACAAAGGAATATCCCCCATCTGTTTTGATAAGGGAAGTAACAGTCTAAAGAAGAACATTCCGTACACCTTCTTTAGATTTTTACTCCCTCTGTTATTTTTATTAGGGGAGTAACAGTCTAAAGAAGTGTCAAAAAATCGAGATGTGGAACATGGTTTTACCGACCAACACTTCACACAAATGAGAAGAGTTTGGTCTTCCAATCTGGGTTTAATACCTAATTAATCCTTCTCAATAACCAAGAACAAGCTACATTCGCTTTTCGCTTTTACTTTTTAGTTTAGTTAACAGGTAATTGATTATAAGACTTAAAACATTTACTACATGACACACTTTTCTAAGATTTCAATAAAAACGAAATTACTTCTCAGCTACTTCAAGGTAAAAAAATAAAACTGCATTTAAACTGTTAGCTTGTCGATTACAAAATCACCTACTCTAAATTGCACGCCTAATGATAATTAGTATATGTGTCAATAATTTGTGAATTTAACTCAAGATATGAACTACGGCTAAGTGGTGGTAATGATCATTATAGGAGTTGATTGATCGAGGAAAATCATGATCGGTCATAGTCCCGTAGCTAAAGGAACTGCGATTCTCTTATATTCCTTTAAGATAGAGTTAAGGTCATGCCATTTTGTAGTCTAAATACTCGACCTAAACTCTGACTAAATACACTTAATCGATCTCACGTTAATGTTAATACCCATTACAGGTGTGATTATTCATAGAAAATCATGATCGGTCATATTCCTAATAAACTAAGATTTAAGGTCATACTCCTTGTAATCTAACTGCTCGTCCAAATCTAAAACCAGTTTAAATCGATCCCACGTTAATTATATCAACTACATATCGTACTATATATGTATATCGATAAAGAGATTATTCCTACAGTTGACCGATAAAGTGGTTGTTATCGCACTCAAAATAGTACGCAAAACAGCAGATTCCCGCACTTACTACTTTACCGCACTCGTTTTACTTTACCGCACTCATTTTCCTTTACCGAACTCCAGTGTTCCAACTTACGTACAAAACGAACTTAAATCTAAACAAAGATTAAATAATCCCAATTATAATAATAATTACAACTATTGATTATTTTTTAACTAACTATATGATTTAAACACTATATATCAAATATAAAAATGTTAAAATATAAAAAAAGTAAAGATAGACAATCTACAAAAAAAGAATCAAATGTGATGAGTAAGTGTTATGATGAAAAATAATTACAGCGCTTGGTCAAGTTAAACCTGACCAGCAAATGACTCTTATTATCTAACATTTTACACTTAATATGATTAATAAAGTTCAGCTAAACGTCCTTAAAGTACGTTTGCATACACTGGCAATTAATCATACATATTTCATATAACCCTAATCAATCTCTTGAATAAACTAATATTTTAACAGTTTCTTGAATCACCTTAAAATATGGGGAGTAACATCGTAGAAGCAGTTATTAAAGAGTATATAACTTTTATTATCCAACATTTTATACATTAGATTCAGATTCAGAGCTTAGGCCTCTTGGTAAGTATAATTTAAGAGCAACAACTATTTATCATAAATTTTTAAGATAAGCCTAATCTCTTAAATAAAATCTACATGTACTTAGAGGATGGTTTTTTTTAAAAAAAAAAATAATTTTTATATTTGATATTTTATTTAAGGAGTTTTTGAAGATCTTATGCATTTCTATACAATCTTAGGTAAATGTCCGCTTGATAAATATGAAGTTTAGCTAATCGTCCTTTTAAAGTTTAAGAGCAAGATCTATTTATCATAAATTATCAACATAAACCTATAACCTCTTCAATATGCTAATCTTTAACACCTTGTCAGTTAAAATTATAACCTTAAAAAGGGGAGAATCATCGTGGATGCAGTTATTAAAGAGCAAATAATTCTTATTGATCCGACCTTTTTATACGACATTACTTAGATGTCCACTTGATAAATATGCAGTTTAGCTAATCACCCTTACAGTTTAAGAGCAAGAACTGTTTATCATAAATATTTTACATGAATCTAATCTCTTCAATAAACAGATCTTTAACACCTTATCAGTTAAACGAATCACCTTAAAATAAAGCGATAAACATCCTAGAAGAAGTTATTAAAGAGTTTATTACTTTTATTATCCGACACTTTATACATTCATATGGGCACAAGGTAAATATACAGTTTAGCTAATTGTCATTAAAGTTTAAGAGTGTATACATTTTTNAGGGAGGTAGCGTAGCCGTGGTGGTAAAAGCACCTCTGCTCGGCTATCACTGAATCATGAGTGGAACGAGATGGGGTTCGATTCCTCGGCGTGACACTCTGATTTATATGGCTCACTATTGATCACATCATACTCGCTTCGGCGGTACAATGTACATATGTATGATGTGTGAAGTGGCTGCAACTCTCCACCGCGGGGTGTAAAAAGGGCCCGAGTGAAGGCCTAATTGCAAGGTTCGAACAAGTGGTTCGTCCTACCCGTTCTAGTAGGAAGTACTAGACTACTACTACTACTACTACTAGATGTCCACTTGATAAATATGCAGTTTAGCTAATCACCCTTACAGTTTAAGAGCAAGAACTGTTTATCATAAATATTTTACATGAATCTAATCTCTTCAATAAACAGATCTTTAACACCTTATCAGTTAAACGAATCACCTTAAAATAAAGCGATAAACATCCTAGAAGAAGTTATTAAAGAGTTTATTACTTTTATTATCCGACACTTTATACATTCATATGGGCACAAGGTAAATATACAGTTTAGCTAATTGTCATTAAAGTTTAAGAGTGTATAAATTTTTAAGATAAACCTAATCTCTTAATAAAATCTACCTATACTTAAACAGGATAGTTTTTAAAATAACACTTACTATATTAAACAACCAATAAATCTGAAAGATAAACATCGCCTAGCATTGTTTATTTTATAATCTCTAGTGTTCTTTGAAAATAGTTTTAATTACGGTGTTTGAGCATGCGAATACAACCACGACTACTTTCTCTCCATAACTAAATAAGATTAGGCAGTTTATTTTCTGGTTTTGGTCAGATGTTTGATGTTTCTCTTAACCTAACCCCATGGGTAACCCGGATCACTTGTGAAAATAACCGGTCTTTGTTTTTATTCGACATATATGAAATTTTTTTTCCCATATATTATATTATTTTAAAAAAGTGTGGTTTTTCTTAAAAACTCATACACTTGATGTTACAGAGAAAGGGAATTTAATAAAAGATATGTTATTAACTACGGGAAACAGATAGAGAAAAATAGACTCCAGCGCCGAGATTTGAAACTACGGGCCTCTATATTTCTAGTATAGTATTCTGACCTACTAAGCTACACTGAAGAATAATTTCCTCAGTCATTAGCCCAATATAGAGGCCCGTGGTTCGAGTCCCGGCGCTGGAGTCGATTTTTCTGTCTGTCCCGTTGTTAATAATAATTATAATTTGATTTAAATTAATATCAATTTAAAGGTTTTGAATTGAAGTGTAGAAGAAGAAAATGTAACTATTAAAATTTTACACTTCATACTTTCAAGATGGCGGCCAATATGGTGGGTGACTAAAAAAAGTTTTTAGTCAGCAAGATATGTTGTACATAATTTTAAAGGTCTGGAAGAGTAGGAAAAGAATGTACAAATATTGTTACAAAACATTGGAAATTTTACAAAAAGAAAACGATCGTGCAGAAACCGGCGATCGCCTCGTTACTTGAAGTACACCTTACTTGTTTTTAGGGACCGTAGGCAAAACCAAGGACCCTTATATTTCCCTGCGTGTGTCTGTCCGTCCACATCGAGATACGAAACTTTGGGCCTCTATATTTTCCCGTAGTTAATAATAATTATAATTTGATTTAAATTAAAATTTAATCTTTCCTTAGTATGAATAATACCAAAAACGTAAAAAAATGATTTTCTAAAAGATATGTTTTGAAGAACTTTTGAAATAAATTATGAGCTTTTTAAAATTATTTTTGGATGAAGATCTGTTCAGCGAATCCTTGTCTAACTTCAATTAAAGACCTCTTATTTCTTCTCCGCATTTTCCACAATTGCTAAGAACGTTTCCATGGGGTTTTCAAAACAGTTTTAACAACAATTTTGAAAACTATAAACTCCTAGACTAGTTATAATTAAGACAGAGTATCAGATCTCCGCTCATCATATCTCTTGCTCATGTCTCAATTCTGATTTCAAATCAATATCAGTTTCCATGCTATTATAAAACGTTCCGAATTCACTGTTTACATGGGGAGTACAGAGAATACCAAAACCGTTTTCAATACGGTTTTGAAAACCAATGAAACAGTAGTAATAGTTTTATGGAGGGAGGCTGGATAGAAAGTTTTTCCGGCAAATCCCCAACCTTAACTGTTAGTTATTTGATAATAGACAGCTGTTATATGCAAATTCCAAATATACCTAGAACTTAACTGCAAATCCATACTTCTAATTCTATATATCCATTTTAATTAGATGGATCCTGAATAATCTTCAACAAATCTAACTAAATTCGCAGTATTTTAGGTATCGGATAGTGATGATTTTCAGCAAATCCCTCACCTCTTTAATTTGAGCAATATAAAAAAAACTACATAATAAGATATAGGACTGTAATTATAACCAGTAATTCTTATTTTTAGAGTCAGAGGAGTTAGATGTGGGAAAATATACGATGACTAGCGCAGTATAATGACTTCATTGTCTCTGCTTGCTTTTAACAGTATTGTATGACTTGTTTACTTTACTTCTTTGTTTACTCAAGCAAAGCAGTGATCACCCAAGGAAGAGTCAGTCATTATAACCTCGACCAACCTCCTTTTTAACTTCCACCTTGACTGTAATTTGTTGTTTCGGCAGACTCCAAGACCTCTAAAAGGATTTCACCGAAACATCTACGAGTAAATAAGTACTAATTAGACTGAATAAACAGAAGACGAACACCTTGTTTGTATTTATAGAAGAGAAAATAGGGCAACACTATGTAAACATTCGTGTTTTTACTTTGATACCTCAAAAACAACGATGATGAGAACAGATGATTGTCAAGATCAGTGTTTTTATGGTTAGTTCCCTTTATTTAACAAATATTCTCACGTTATAACAGTTGGAAGTTGATAATAATTAGTAAAAATTTGATAATAAGGGGCCCTCTTCGATAAGACTTCACACTTAAAAAAATGTTTAGTTAAAAGCATTTCTTGGGTGAACAGATAAATAGTATAGTAAATTATGCGTCTAGAGTGGAAAGTAGCATTTTGCAGGCGAGTGTAGAGTTTGCAACCGAGTGACAGCGAGGGTAGTAAAACCACACGAGCAATGCAAAATGCCGTTTTCGTACGAGTTGCGTACCGTACTTTATCTACGATTGTTGGATTTTAATAATAAATACAGAAAAAAATTAATTTCCTTTATGTAAGTTCGTATTTATCTTTTGATAAAGATGACATAAGTTCATTAGTTGTATTTTGTGCTGAATTATTATTCTCCTCATTTTCATCATAATCACTTAAATCACTCATCGTTTCTCACTAAAAACTGGATATAAACAGTTACTTTAATTAAACAAACAGCAAAATAGTTTTGTTAAATGTACACAAACATGTTAATCGTGCCAGGTCAAGAATTCTTCTTTTTTGCCGCACTAGGGCGATTTGTTTTTTATTTATTTTTTTTTTTACGCGCATGCGCAATTAATACAACTACGAATAGAATCATTTCAACGCATCTAAACAGAGATAAAATGTTTATATTTCGTATCAATCGTAGATAAACAAAATGTTATCTACTTACGGCAGATAAAGTAAGCATTATCAAGTATGCATTACTTAATTATTTTTAGGCTGGATAGTACTATTTCGCTGATTTGTCATTAAAATATTAAAATTTTTCTGCCTAGGCAGGAAAATAAAATTCAATTTCGCTGCCTAGTTACATAAATAACTAT
>KZ651086.1:583050-597965 GCA_001010745.2 Gerris buenoi | reverse complement strand
TATTGCGAACTAGATTCTAAAGGATTCATTTCATAGTGGCTCGCAGTGGTAAAATAAGGAACTGCACAAAATCATGTACACAATTCCTTAAAAAACATCTAAAATATTTTTTTTTTCTACATTAATTAATGAGAAAATTTCTTACATCTCATTTTTAAGCTTAAAATAATAAGCTTCTATCAGTGAAAAAATATTTTAGACTAATTTTTGATTTGGAATTATTTTGAGCGAACAAAACATCCTTAATGTTCTCGATAACGAATTGTCCCTTAGGAAATATAATTTTTTTTCAGTTATCCAGAAAGAGCTAGAGTTTTATTTTTGATACCATGTAAATATTTTATTAAAATTTAAGACACACATATAAATATAGTTTAGACTCAATTTTTTGAACACCTAGTTCCGGCTAGGTAATAATTTTCAAGATTACTGCAGAATGCAGAATAACCTAATCCTAGAATGGATCATTAATTGGGTTAAATAGATACCATTGCTTGATATGTAACCAAGTAGACAAATATAATGTAACAGATTATATTCCACTCTTCCTCTGCCGAAATAGCCTTTGGTAAATAATTATCCAGTGAACCCTAAATATTTTACTTTTTCAATAGGCTAAATCATTACAAAATGTTACACAGCAAATGTTGTGTAAATTCAATAGTTTTCATGTAGCAGGGTCTACAGGGTAAAAGCATAAAATAAAGTTTTAGAACAACTCGTCATTCCTTAATCAAACATTATATTTTACTTTGCCATAAATTGATAAAGATAATAATAGTCCGAAAAAGAAAACAAATTAATAGATTTAAAATAAAAAAAGGAAACAAATTAATAGATTTAAATTAAAGTTTTTAATATATTTACATATAGATATAGGTGTCGAAAAAATGAAAATGTAATAACTTATTTTGATTTTAAAATATCTGTTAAACTATACGTGTATATAATGATTGCGAGTGTGGGCCTAGTTATAGCTACATATTATGTCTTTAAAATAGGTTTAAATAAATATTTCTACTTGGTGAACATACTATTTTACTTCCTAGGTTGTTAGCTAAAAAATCAGTATAACATATTATGCTTGATATCATATGTCAGCGTTTATATGCTGATTTATTTGAGAACACTGAAATTTTATGTTAGCTTCAATTTATAACAGAAACAACTCTTGTGAAAGGGTTTTTTTCTATGGTGGCCATATACATATTTAAAAACGAAGTCCCTCGATTTACATAATTATCATCCATGATATGCTAAAATAATATCACTGTATTTGTTATGATCATTTCTAAAATAATAATGATATCTGCCAAGAGGGAATTTATAATAAAAAAAGATAGCATTCTACGATGAAAGGACAATCAGTAACAAAGCAGTTTAATTTGTCTTATTATCTAAACAAAAAAAAAATTAAAAATACTACCGATTAAGTTTGTCATTCTTTTTTAATGTTACAAGCATTAAATCCTTTAAATGTCATCAATATCAATATATACATTTATCTGAGCTATTAAACAAAGAAAAAAAAGTTTATTTTAGACAAGAGATAAACATCTATGGATACAGTTATGCGGAGGAGTCTCTGAATCATTTGTCGTGTCAATGCCGTTTCGTGCAGAGGCATGCATATATTAAAGACGATCTGCGGAGAAAATAGGATAGTATTTAAGTTCGAAACATGGGATCCCATTATAAAAATCCAAAGTCAAACTTTGTGTCATCAACCTCCGACTGCAGATAGAAACTATCGGCTTCACTTCGTTCGATCAAACTGACTTTTCCCCTCTTTGAAAGTGATGCAAGATGCTTCCTTATAAGCGGAAGACTTCTGGAGAAAATGTTCGCAAGTTTAAATAATGTTGTTTACTCCGTTCATAAGAGATTATTTAATTTATAGCCAAGATTTAAATTTATGCAAGCACCATGTTGATTTATTTTAAAAGCACATCGAGTAAGTGATAATTAGACAAAGCGCAATAAAAGTACAAAGTATACATATAAAGGAACGCATTTTTCTTCATGCACTTTCGCAAACGAAGGATACCTACTAAAGACGCATTTTTTAAAAAAAAAACAGTTCTTTGCTGTAACTGATTGCTTTGCTTTCTTGTTAGAATTTACCTTGATTGCTTGGATTTAACAGTAGATCCTAAATGCAGCGTAAAACCTTCGCATTTAGGTTTTTATTTATCTGAATTGAGAGGTATCTGTCATTTATATTAACAGTTATGGCTAAGTTAAGTCACTTCAACCTTTGGTATTTCAGAATTTTCATTACATGATGTAAGAGTCATCCGTCATTAAAAAGAAAAAAAATGTAGGTGTATAAAATAATTTATACGTTTTAGCATTATGGCTAGCTCTGCTAGTAGAATCGTATTTTTATAGCAATATTGTGAAGAAGTTTTGATGCTTTGTAAAATCTTTGAATCGGATGACCTATTGCGCAGAATCGGACCTTTTCTCATAACTCTCCCACGCTGACCCTGTATATACTCTAGCCAGCCGGTTAAACGTCGTTTGTCATGTATCACTCTAGTCTCTATCAGACTTTAATGTTTTAGTGAATTTCTTCGCTAAAGATCCGGTAGTAAAGGTTACTTGGAAATGGTCNACGACTCACACAAACAGAATGGAAACTAGATTTAACTTAATAATTCTAATGTGGCAAATAGATATCACTAATACATATCTTTATGTTATTGCTATTAAGACATCTGCAGCAACCTAGTAGCGGTGTTGCGAACTAGATTCAAACGATATTTATTTTCACAGTGACTCGCAGTGGGAAAATAAGGAACTACTTAAATTCATGTAAACTACTGCTTTAGAATACATCTAAAATAATTTTTTCACATAAAACTTAATCAGAAAATTTTCTTTCATCGCATTTTTAAGCTCAAAATAATAAACTACTATCTAAGGAAAAATATTTTAGACTAATTTTTGATCTGGGAATTATTTTGAGCGAACAAAACATCCTTAATGTTCTCGATAACTAATTGTTTCTTAGAAAATATAATTTTTTTCAGTTGTCCAGAAAGAGCTAGAGTTTTATTTTTGATACCATGTAAATACCATGTAAATATTTTATTAAAATTCACATATAATACTCGTATAATTTAATAATACATATAATTTTTTTAACACCCAGTTTCGGCTGGGTAATAATTCTCAAGATTACTGCAGAATGCAGAATAACCTAATCCTAAAATGGTTTATTAATTGGGTTAAATAGATACTGTCTTGACTATTTACTATACTATGAAGAACAAACTATTTCCTTAGTCTCTATATCATGACGCACTGATTTTCTATTTATTTTTCCATTAAACATCAATTTTCAATGTTAATCAATGATTATTTTTAACAAGTAATAAAAAATAAAATAAATAAAAAATAAACTAAAACCCTTCGTCCACGACAGATTCTATAGCTGGATATATAACCAAGTAGACAAATATAATTTAACAGATTATATGCCACTCTTCTTCTGCCAAAATAACCTTAGTAAGAAATTATCCGGTGCAACCTAAATTATTTTAATTTTTCAATGGGCCAAAACATTACAAAATGTTACACAGTAAATGTTGTGTGAATTCAATAGTTTTTATGTAGACCCTGCAAAAGCATAAAAAACAACTAGTCATTCCTTGATCAAACATTATATTTTTCTTTGCCATGAATTAATTAAGATAATAACAGTCCGAAAAAGAAAACAAATTGATAGATTTAAAATAAAGTGTTTAATATATTTACATATAATTCTCGAAAAATAAAAATGTAATAAGTTATTTTGATTTTCAAATAACTGTTAATCTATACGTGTATAAAATGAATGCGAGTGTGGGCCTAATTTTTAGCTATGTCTTTAAAATAGGTTTAAATAAATATTTTTACTTGGTGAACATAACCAGTTTTAATTCCAAGGTTTTTAGCTAAAAATTCTGTATAACATAGACCACCTTGATAACATATATGTCAACGTTTATATGCTGACTTATTTGAGAACACTGAAATTTTATGTTAGCTTCAATTTATAACAGAAATAACTCTTGTGCAAGGGTTTTCTAATTCATTTTGATTGAAGATGGTGGCCATATACTTAGTTTAAAAACAATTACTGGACTTACATAATTATCCTCCATGAAATTCTAAAATAATATCACTGTATTTGTCATGATTATTCCTAAAATAATAATGATATTTGCCAAGAGGGCATTTTCTGAAGTTCTGAAGGAAAATAG
Source organism: Gerris buenoi (assembly GCA_001010745.2). Classification (NCBI taxonomy): domain Eukaryota; kingdom Metazoa; phylum Arthropoda; class Insecta; order Hemiptera; family Gerridae; genus Gerris; species Gerris buenoi. Next base: position 593,715 of record KZ651086.1, on the reverse strand, counting down.
TGGCAAAGTAAAAAATGTGAATGGGTCCCAAACTGCTCTTGCTCTTCAAATGTTGAGTATAATAAAAATAAAAATTTATAGTTGATTAATAAATATGGTTATTTATAATACTATAGAGAATCTAAAATTATGTTTTCAGCTACGAGTCTTAAGAAATTTCGATCGGTTCCGATTCTAACGACAATCCTAAATCAAAATATANGCAAGTGACACCACTGTACCGGTCTAGGAGGAAGTGCTGACGCGGGGGTTCATAGCCCCGCCGGGTGACCTGCTCACGGAGTCGCCTTCAATCAATGATTATTTTTAACAAGTAATAAAAAATAAAATAAATAAAAAATAAACTAAAACCCTTCGTCGACACTCCACCCCAACTGAGGTGTTGGCTGTCGCCTCAAGGCGCCCTCCACCGACGACTAAACTCTCTCCATATACTTCCAGTGGGTGTAACATTGCAATTGAAGGAGTGATGATTTTTCCCGTGCCCGCTGTTTTAATCCTTGCTGCTCGTATCAATCCGTCATTGCTATGAATAAGCTCTTCTATCCTTCCTACTTTTCACACTTGCCGAGGACTATCTTCTTTGATATGAACTACTTCTCCAATTTTTGGTACAACTTTAACTGTTTTTTCTTCCATGCTGGTGTTCTATCTTCTTACTTTCTCTTAAGTTTAAGAGGTGCTGGTTTTTTCAAAGTTTCCAAAAGTGTTCTAAAATTTCATTTCCCTTTTTCCAAATTTCGATTAATTTCTTTGCCGTTTCGGAGCGTTGTTCATTTTCTTTGTAATTTATAGTTTCACCTTTTAGTCCTAAGATGTAAGCTGGAGTTAATACCTCTTCATTTAACTCTTGGCCGATGTTAGTCAATGGCCTGTAGTTAACTATAGCTTCGATTTCTGTCAAGATCGTATTAAGTTGGCTTAGTGTTAGCATTTTTGATCCTATTGATTTCTTCAAAGCTCTTTTAACTAATCCAATCATTTTTTGGTAGGCACCTCCAGTCTACGGAGCCAACGCTGTTGCAAAAGTCCAATCTATGTAATTCTGTCTGCAATAGTTTACTATGTCTTTGTCAGTCAAGTACTTTTGAACCTCTCCTTTTATTTATAAGTGTATTAGTTAAATGAGATTGTTTCGCATTGTCGGATAGTATTAGAGTGGGGACCCCCCTTCGTCCTACAAATCTTCTTAAACAGTGGAGGAATTCATCGGCTGTCTCATCATAAACTATTTCTAAAAATGTATTGCCCTTGTTACTAAGCATGTGAATAAACAAACCCAATACTTATCTCTCGATTCATTAAATTTAAAATATAAAGGTCCAAAATAATCTATTCCTACTTTTGAAAATGAAACATTTTTATTTACTCTGAATTCCGGTAAAGGCGGATACAGAGGCATCTTATAAGGGGACCACCGTCAAACCGCTTGCATTTTAAGCATTTTTTATTTACGCTACTGATAAGTGCCCTTCCCTTGGGTATCCAATACTTTTTTCGAATTTCTATTAAGGTTTGAGAAACTCTTATATGTAAATATTTTTTGTGTATGTGTTCTATCAATAATTTTGAAAAATGACTTTTATAAGGCAATAAAATAGGAAATTTTTCACTGTAAGTAATATCTGCGTTCTGAATTCTTCCTGAGCATCTTAAAATATTAACTTTATCAAAAAATAATCCTAATTGATTTTTTAAAATATTAGTTTTTGACATTCTCATATCTTTAATTACCTCGGCATAATGTTCTTTTTGAATATATCTCACCCACATTTCTAAACTGAATCTATCTTCTTCTAAATATGACCATTCAAGTTTCCTCAATTTTAGCAAGTACCGATAACATACGCTAGTTAATTTTATTAATTTCCAATATGATGAATAGTTTTCCAATTTATTTTCGAACGGTGAAGTATTCTGTTCAATATTTATAAATGTGACAAAGCCTAAGTCGTCAAGAATCTCTTCTGAATCTGATTTATCTTCATTTTGAATGTTCCATTGAGGCCAGTTTTCCTTCTCGTATTTCATCCAACTCGGTCTATTCCACCATGTTGTCATTTGAGAAAGTTGCTCTGTTAAAGATCCTCTACTTGCTACATCAGCTATATTTTCTTCTCCGGATCAAACATGATTGAATCATTTGATGTTTCTTGATCTCTTTTATCCTATTTTATACAAATGCCGGTAGTGGTTTACTTGATTTTAACCACTGTATAACGCATTTTGAGTCTGTAAATACGTATTTATTTTTTATTGGTTGTTTGTTGAGTGTGGGCCTAATTTCTAGCTACATATGTCTTTAAAATAGGTTTAAATAAAGATTTTTACTTGGTGAACATAACCAGTTTTAATTCCTAGGTTTTTAGAAAAAATAAAAAAATAAATTCTGTATAACATACTCCACCTTGATATCATATATGTCAGCGTTTATATGCTGATTTATTTGAGATCACTGAAATTTTATCTTAGCTTCAGTTTATAACAGAAATAACGCTTGTGAAAGGGGTTTTCAAATCCATTTTGATTCAAGATGGTGGCCATATACATAGTTTAAAACCAATTCTTGGACTTACATAATTATCCTTCATGAAATGCTAAAATAATATCACTGTATTTGTTTTGATCATTTCTAAAATAATAATGATATCTGCCAAGAGAGCATTTTCTAAAGTTTGATCCTCAAGAAGGAAAATAGGTCCAAAGTAAAAAATGAAGGGAGGTAATCCCAGACTGCTCTTGCTCTTCAAATGTTAAGAGTATTGACCTATCTAACTCTAACTTTAAAACACTATTTTTACCCTCGGGAATCAAATTTCCGATATTACCCTCTTGGCAGATATCATTATTTATTTTTTAAATAATCATAACAAATTCAGCAATTTTATTTTAGCATTTCATTAAAAAAAAAAAACAAAAAAAACCTCATTTTGCATTCATAAAAGAAAAAAATGAAACGACTCACACAAACAAAATAGAAACTACCTTTACTTAATAATAATTCTCCAAAAAATTTCGAAATTTAATAATTCTAAAGTAGTAATTGAACATTATTATGTAATACATATATTTAATACATTATTCGAAATAAGACATCTGCAGCAACCTAGTAGCGATATTAAGAACTAGATTCTAAAGATATTCATTTTTACAGTGGCTCGCAGTGGAAAAATAAGGAACTACAAAAAATCATGTACAATATTACCTTAGAATACATCTAAAATATTTTTTCACATATAAATTAATTAGAAAATTTTCTTTCATGTCAGTTGTAAGCACAAAATAATAAGCTTCAATCAGTGGAAAAATATTTTAGACTAAGTTTTGATCTAGGAATTATTTTGACTGAATAAATTATCCTTAATGTTCTCGATAACGAATTGTGTCTTAGAAAATATAATTTTTTTCAGTTATCCTGAAAGAGCTAGAGTTTTATTTTTGATACCATGTAAATATTTTATACATATTAACACATATTACACATATATAATTTATAAATTTTTTGAACACCTAGTTTCGGCTGGGTAATAATTCTCAAGATTACTGCAGAATGCAGAATAACCTAATCAGAATGGATCAATTATTAGATACCATTGGGTTAAATAGATACCATAGCTTGATATATAAACAAGTAGAGAGAAATACTTTACTGGCAAAAAGTACAAAGTGGAGCTGTCCTTCATTAAAGGATTGCTATAAAAACAGCATACCAATCAAAAGACAATAGTTAAATAAATTAAATAAAATAAAATACATTCGTACAGTTAATGAAATAATTACAGTACTTAAAAACTAGATAACACTAATTATAAACAATAAAAGATAAAATGTATAGTTAATTAATAAATATGGTTATTTGTAATACCTAGAGAATCTAATAGTTATTTATGCATCGAGGGAGTAAAGTAAAAAGTAAGCCATTATTCCCTGAGCGAAAAAAATGGTTTTTGAGGCGAAGCCGAAGGAACCATGGTCCCTAAATCCCAAGGCGTCGCCTCGGAAATAACTATCGAGATAATTATCGCGAAGGGAATAATGGCACTTTGCTCACGAGGTACATACAATATTTTATCTCCAGTAGAGAGTAAATACACATTTTCGTCCATTGCACAGTTTTTATTTATTATTTGAATAAATAACAATTTTTATTAGCACTTTTAATATCAGATATAAGAGATTCAATATTAAAAACAAATAAGAATTGGAATTAAACTCAAATTGGAGGTTATTTAGATGCAGGTTATAAACATAGATAAACATGGTCGTAAAAGCAGTGACGCAAACCTGATTTCAACAATTTCATTACATTAACCATTCATTTTCTACAAGTAGTCGCCGCTTAATGTGATCACTTTGGGACCAAGGCCTAGTGATCACATTAACCGACTGATAATAATAAGCAAAATCTCATTGGTTAAGCTTTTATTATATTAAAGATTATTAGGTAGTGGTCCCCTGTAAGTTCTTATGTTGAATTTGTTGGGTCTGTGAGGGGTGAAAAAATAAAAGTGAAGAACTACTTCATGAAAATGTGGCTATATTTCGTTCCTTTAGGAACATCTTCAGGCCTGTGAACAAAGGTACTTTATTTATATAGTATAATAAGTTAAGTTAAAAAGTTTCTATTTAACAAATTTTATAGTAATAATTTTGTTTCCTCTATGTGGAAGAGTAGTTTTAGTTGTTTATTTTAATAACTGTTGACAAATTTTTTTCTTAAAAATGCTTTAAACCCTATTTTATGTATTAACTACACTAGATGTTAAAAAGGTAATTACAAAAATTTCAGCTATATTACGTTTTATTTTTGATAAAATAGAGATTGTTAAAAAATTTTCATACATTAGGGAGGGAATCTAGTATTCCTTGCAACTCACATTATTGGAGGATAGTTTAATAATTGTAACTGAAAAATGTTTCTTAAATTATTATACTATATAAAAAAAGTACCTTTGTTCACAGGCCTGAATATGTTCCTAAAGGAACGAAATATAGCCACATTTTCATGAAGTAGTTCTTCACTTTTATTTTTTCACCCCTCACAGACCCAACAAATTCAACATAAGAACTTACAGGGGACCACTACCTAATAATCTTTAATATGAAACACTTGGCAGGTCAATGTCAGCCAACAACACAATCATCTCTGAACAACTCTGAAGAAATAGATATCTTAAATCGTTTGAATGTTAATATGAACAGAATTATTATCAGTTACAATTTACCTAGCAAAACAGTTTGGACTTTGAAAGGCATTGCAATTAAACTCTGTAAAGCTAACTCTAAACGATCTTATTTGTATTATCATAAAAACAACAATCTAATTCCCAATCACATTCAATTAAAAATAGACAACTGTTTAAAAATGTTTGATAATGATTTTTTAAATGTGTTTGGAATACCTAATTTCTTAAAAGAATTACCCACCAAAATTATAAACACAGAAATAAAACAAATTCACTGGAAAATTAATAAATTAAATAATCTAAACTTTAATAACTTTAATGATGTAACAGCTCTAAATTTTAATGCTAGTGAAGAAATTAATATTCATCTAAAAGCTTTTACTAATGCTTATGAAATTTACTTAAATAAACATATAAGCAAGAAAATCAATAATAGAAGCAGTCTTAATACTTGTGAATCTAATAAGAATGCCACATATAATATTAAAAACAATTTTAACCCCATTATTGACAATTATAAAAATTTATATAAAAACTTGTGGGTTAAAAATCTTACTAATCTTAATATTCCAAATAACATCCTGAACTTTCTTAGTTTAGGCCACAATTTTAATCTTCCCAATAACAAACACAACAAAGAAATTATAAAACTNATAAAAAAATTCAACGATTTCGACTTGACTTTGATCACAATAAACGAAATACTGATAACAATAAACGGATCATTTCTAATGCATTGGTATTGGGTGGGTCCGTTCCAAGCTATTTTGATCACACTAAGCGGTTGATAACATTAACCGTGATCACATTAAGCTGTGACTACTTTATAAAATAATTAAGTTGCAATCTTTACTTTATTGCCCTACTTTACTTTTTCGCCCTACTTTTTACTTTTTCTCCCTACTTTTTGAGTTCAGGGAAAAAAAAGACCTGCTTTAGTCCCTCTAAACTAATCCAAAATCATAACTTTTTCTTCCTACTGGAGATAAAATTATATTTTCAGCTAGGAGTCTTAAGAAATTTCGATCGGTTCCGATTCTAACGACAATCCTAAATCAAAATGAAACGACTCACACAAACAAAATGGAAACTAGCATAACTTAATAATTCACCAGAAAATTTAAATAAATTTTCGAAATAACAATTAACCCCATTACAAACTGTAACGCAGCACTTTTGTAAAAAATAGTTTAAAAAAATAACAAAATGTGGTAATTGGGCATCTCCAAATACATATCTTTATGTTATTGCTATTGAGACATCTGCAGCAACCTAGTAGCGGTATTGCGAACTAGATTCTAAAGATATTTATTTTCACAGTGCCTCGCAGTGGACAAATCAGGAACTACTCAAATCCATGTAAACTACTGCTTTAGAATACATCTAAAATAATTTTTTTCACATATTAATTAATCAGAAAATTTTCTTTTATCTCATTTTTAAGCTTAAAATAGTAAGCTTCTGTCGGTGGAAAAATATTTTAGACTAATTTTTGATCTAGAAATTATTTTGAGCGAACAAAACATCCTTAATGTTCTCGATAACGAATTGTTCTAAGAGACAATATAATTTTTTTCAGTTATCCAGAAAGAGCTAGAGTTTTATTTTTGATACCATGTAAATATTTTATCAAAATTCAAAACACACATATAAATATAGTCTAAAAATTTTTGAACACTTAGTTTCGGCTGGGTAATAATTCCTAAGATTACTGCTGAATGCAGAATAAGCTAATCCCAGAATGGATTATTAATTAGATACCATTGGGTTAAATCAGGGGTACTCACTACGCGGCCCTCAGAACGATATTGTGTGGCCCTCGACCGTACGTAAAACTCACGATATTTTCCCCATTATCATACGTCGCTAAAAAATAAATTAAGTGCCTAAGAAATCTATTGTTAAGTTACAATTTTATTTAAATAAATAAATTAATTAATTAATATATTTCTCACATGGTTAACATGATAATATTACATGCTTACCGAAGGAAACGGAAGCATTGTGTTCACTTTTGAGAACGAAAAACTTTTATGTCCCCGATTTTAAAAATTCCAAGACAGAAATCGGTTTTAGACATCAGGGAACATTTTTGGTTCCGTGTCTGTCTGTCGGTCTGTGTGTCCGCGAATTTTGAAACGTCCGATTTATTTATTTATATTTATTTATAACTTGAGTAATTCTTGACCGATTTTGATGAAATTTGGTGGACATGTTCATTTTACCAATTCTCAGGACGAGTTCGTTGGACAACGTTATCCGTTCAAGCGTTCACGCGTAATGCTCACGTAAAAGTGAACTTCAAATTTAAAATTGGAGTTTTAGGCCGGTAAAAACAATTCATCTATTCAATTCAATGAGACAAACATTTTTTTCAAATACAATTTTTTAGTAAAACCAACAGCGACACCGCTATGAAGGGTTTTAAAGATCGTTAAAGCTATTAATAGTTTTTAGACAATAAACAATATAACTATAACGTTAATATAACAACAAAGTACATGATAGGATGCGAGGAAGCTATGTGCCACACTAATTGGCAGTCTATTTTTTTTAAATTATAAAAATACTTGTGTTGATAGTTTTCTCAACGTACTACACCGTAGGTTTACTTTATTTTATGACAAAGTGTTAAAATCAAATTTCACAACCAACCTCTCAAACGCTGTTTTGAGAGGTCATATTTTCAAAATTTTCCGGGTGAGGACCCCCGAACTCCCCTCCCAGAATGTGTCCCCTTAACCCAATAATGTACAGCTGTCGACGCCCATGGTTTTTAGAGATATTTTGGTTTGCAAAAATTAATTACAGACCGACAGGCAGGCGGCAGGCATGAAAACCAAAAATGTTCCTTGATTGCACAATTCAGCGGCCCTTAGAAATCTTCAGATTCTGAAATTTGGCTCTTTATGCAATCCTGGTGAGAACCCCTGGGTTAAATAGATACCATTGCTTGATATATAACCAAGTAGACAAATATAATTTAACAGATTATATGCCACTCTTCCTCTGCCGAAATAGCCTTTGGTAAGTAATTAGCCAGTGCTATTAAACCCTAAAATATTTTAATTTTTTAATGGGCCAAAACATTACAAAATGTTACACAGCAAATGTGTAAATTCAATAGTTTTCATGTAGACCCTGCAAAAGCATGAAATAAAGTTTCAGAACAACAGTTATTCTTTGGTTAAACATTATATTTACTTTGCCATGAATTGATAAAGACAATAGTCCAAAAAAGACAACTAATTAATAGATGTAAAATAAAAATTAATATATTTACACATAGGTGTCGAAAATATGAAAAAGTAATAAGTAAGTATTTAGATTCCAAATTTCTGTTAACCTATGCGTGTATAAAGTCCGAGTGTGGCCACCTATCATATTTTTTGGTGAACATAACCAACTAGACAAATATAACATGGTAGTAAATTTTAATTAGTAAAATTTAATATAGATTTTAAAGCTTCTACGAGTCATTTCAGCTCTGCAGAAAAACTTTTCAATGTAAAGAATATAATGTTTCAATGTAATAGTACATTACACGTCGAGTGTGGAAAGTAGCATTTTGCATGCGAGTGTGGAGTTTACACCCGAGCGACAGCGAGGGTAGTAAAACCACACAAGCAATGCAAAATGCCGTTTTCGCACGAGTTGCGTACCGTACTTTATCTACGATTGTTAGATTTTAATATTATATGGAGAAAAAAATTATAAACTTCCTGTATGTAAGCTCGTATTTCTCTTTTGATAAAGATGACATCAATTCGTTAGTTGTATTTTGTGCCGAATTAATTATTTCGGAAGGCGTATTATTCTCCTCATATTCTTCATAATCACTTAAATCACTCATTGATTTTCACAAAAAACTCGATAAAAACAGTTACTTTTATTAAATAAACATCAAATTAGTTATGTTAAATGTAAACAAACTCGCTAATCGTGTGTAAAGTTGAAGAATTTTTCTTCTTTTCGTCACTAGAGTGGAAAAAAATGTCATTATATGCACAAAAATTAACCATCGCATTCGTACAAAATCATTTTAAAAATAAGATTTGAATCACAAGAAAGGAAAATAATAGGCGAGCGAAATCAAAACAAAAACAATAAAGCGGAAGGTTACGTTTCTGATCACCGAAATTCAATCCCAAACTACTAGTCCCTGCCTCCGATCGCTGACTGCTCTGACTGGTACCAAACCTATCCGTGATTCAAACAGAGCGTGGTTGGAACAGCCGACTAACAGTCAGAGTCAGTCAGAGTTTAAGTTTGGACTTAGTTGGAACGCCCTGTTCCTAATGCGCATGCGTCGACAGTTCCAAACCAGTTTGAAGTGCGGTTGGAACAAACCTATTGTTTCAATGTAAAGAATATACTAATAAAAGTTCATTCCAATTTCAAGCCAAATGCGATGAGACATCGGGAACTTATATGAGTTTTAAAACTTCAACTTTTACCAAAAATACTTCTAAATCAAATTATAATTATTATTAATAACGGGAGACAGGCAGAGAAAAATAGACTCCAGCGCCAGGATAACAAAAATACTTCTCCTGAGTCTGAATCAAATACTAATTAGGTATTTCGGCAAATTAATTGCTCCAAGGGGCAACTAGATATCCTCCCATAGTGAAATAATTTCAATGTTTCTGTGTTAATATACCCATAAAAAACACACTCCGTAGTGAAGCACAAAAATCTAACTATTGCACCATTCTATATTGCATATTCTATTGCATCATAACAATAAATAGAAATAAATACCTTTTTTTAAGTCTGCCGTAGTAGTGTTCTTCTTATTTCTTTATATTTTTTCATATTAATCCGTCATCATAAAATCAACTTATCAAGATTTTATCTTTAATATTAAATTAAATAAGATTTGAATTATCACTAGAACTAGAAAGGATATTTACACGGTAAAATAAAATTACGCGGAAAAAAAACCAGCGTCCAATTTGTATTTGTCGAAAAAAAACGTTAATAATTTTAAAAAAAAAAATGAATTATAACACATTATATACACGGTCAAAGAAATAACTAACGTAATGATTTTAGATACTTCTTTTGAAATGAAGAAGTACTTTGTTGGAAGATTTCCGAAAAAATAATTTTACAAAAAGACACGTAATCAAATATGGCCGACAAACTAAAGCTATCTAGAGCGAAATCATCTGTTATCACGACTACTCCATACTACCAACACAACCAAAATAAAATAATCTAAAATTATTGTTATGTATAGGTAAAAATTATTTAAGTAATTTAAAATAAATTATTATTAATATTATAAAAATTATATCTAAATTTTAAGAACAAATAAAAACAAAAACGAAAATATAATATTGTTGTTTATATAAAACAACAATATCGCATACATAATTTTTTTTAGCTATGTTTTTACTTAAACTTTTTATTAAGGTCAGGGAGATAAACTGTTTTCTTTTTGCTGTTATAAAATAAGAAGGAAACTACTATT
>KZ651086.1:519296-544937 GCA_001010745.2 Gerris buenoi | reverse complement strand
CCCCCAATTAAGAAAAAAAAAAACTACCTTAAAATCCTAAAAAATTGCAAGAAAAAAAGATTCAAGGAAAAAAAAAAAGTTAATGAAAAAAGTCCATATGGTGATATCTAATTTAAAGTGCTTGGAATCTAAAATTGGACTTTGACTGCAAATTTTCACTTTTTGAAAAAACTCAGACTAATTTCAGATATATTGCACCATGGGGGACATATGGGAAATTATTTTTCAATTTTTAGGCCGGAAGTAAGTTTATTCATGGGAATTAAGCCACGTACGGTTGTTACAGTTCATACTTTAAGAAAATATTTTGGTCAGTAGTTTAAAATAAAAACTCAATTTTAATACACCCGTAAATAGCACTCTTAAAAGCCTAAACAATGAACTATAATTTAACTTAAAATTTTTTTGAAAATAGCCTTTAATAACATGCACGGTAATTACGTTTAAAAGGGTACGTAACTGGAAGAAAAATTGGAATTAGCACTAGCTCCCAACTGAAGGGTTCAGGTCATCCCCTATCAACCGTTGCAAGAAAACCAGTGTTGTGGCATTGCAAAAATCTCTAGCCTCTTAAAATCTCCCTGCCACAACCAGAGTAGGGTCACATTTATATAATACCATGGTAATTACATTTTTTTAAAGGACAAACTTTAACTTGAAGTTCTTAATACTTGAAGTATTTTTAATAACTAACACATATTTTAATTCTGGTAGGATCCTACTTCAAAATTATCTAATAAGTTTTATAATAAAATTATTTAATGTATGAGCTAGAGTGAAGTGAATAAGAAGAACTGACTAAAGGACAGTCATGGTTGTTACAAAATCGCCTTTTGCAATTTTTTGTAGCGATTAAAATTAAGTGGCGTATTATTTTTTTGCTTGGTTGTAGTTCTCTAAGCTTGACTGAGTTATCATGAAGAAAAATCCTGTCAATTATGTGAAAAACGCTCCAGTTATTCATCTAGGACATGAAAATTGCACTTTTAATTAGAATCACCCATACATACAGAGAAATTTCTTCAATCTAGACATTTTCTGAATATTTATGTTACTCCTAGAAGTTCCAAATAGTAAAATCAAAGAAAAGACAAAATAACACTTCTTATCTGTTTTAGAGTTGGAAAAATAAAAAAAACCTTAATAAATTCGAATTGAATGACAGTAGATCAAAAGGTAACCAAGTCATACTACTCTACTTCTTTCTTCAGAAACGCTACGAGTTAGTGGATATATGTTTGCTTTTGAAACAAGTTGTTGGAGATAAGTATTATTTTAATTTCTATGTTTGAGCATAAATTTAGACAAAGGAAAAATTGTACTTCTTTAGGTTGTTACTCCCCTATGTTGTTTTAGAGAATATAAATGGATATAATTATCCATACATTCCTTTGTCTAAATAGCTATTAAGACAAAGCGATGTTTAATCCAATGTACTTTGGGACAAAGGAAGATCACATTTCTGTATTTATAAGGGGAGTAACAGTCTTAAAAAGAAAATTACGTACACCTTCTTTAGATTGTTACTCCCTTCTGTTTTTATAAGGAGATTAACAGTCTGAAGAAGTGCCGGAAAATATCATAAAATAATCAATTTCTTCTTTAGAGACAGCATGGTAGAGAAATAGGCAAAGTTCAAAGGGTCCAACACAGTAAAACGTAAAAAAAAACCCTAAGTGAAAACATTTCTAACTCATGAATGACAAATTCCAAGTAGTTATTTTGGTGAAACAAGTAATTATTTTTATTTAACAAGTAAAATATAAAGTTGAAGCGATTAGCAAAAATAAATTATAACAAATATAATTTGAAATGACTGTTGCTGTGTTTAAGAATTTAAAAAAATCTATTTTGAACCCTTTGAATATTATAAAAAAAGAAAAAAAAAAGTAAGGATAGAGTAAGACCAACTAAAAATAAATAAACGGGTAGATATATTTCTTAATAATCAGTTGTAACATACAAATAATTATATTATCATGTACAATCAATAAATATGTATGCTACAAATTTCACCAAGTGCTATTCAAATTAAAATTTGATGGCTGGTACAGTAATAATTCATAACTATTTGCAGGGTTTAACACGTTACATATTTTTAATCTAAAAAAAAAGAATCAAAAAACAAAAACAAATAAATAAAAGAAAATTAAAAATTAATTAAAATAAAAATTAAAGAAAATAAAGATTAACAATTCATTCAGACTAGATTCTAGTCTGTACCAATATTTTAAAATGCTGTTTAAAAATGTTTTTTTTTATTAGAATCGAACAACCTAAATAACATTGATTAGACTTATTCACCAAACAGTTTTGAATACTGGAAATTAATAAATTAAATTTGACAATTTTGTTTATATTTACAAAGATAGACTATGCTCGATTATATTCCATCTAATTTAATTTTTTTTAATTACTTCTTTTATTATATTTTAAATTCATAGAAGCAGATTTATGGACAGAGTATTTACATTTTCTTAAGCACTGGAGAAATGGCAGTGCGTAAAAAATCAAAGTTACACTGAATCGGATAAAATAAATATTTACACAAATGAATGTACTACCAAACTATTATCGATACAAATGACTAAACATTAAATGACTGCCGCAATACCACAGTAATAGATTTTTATCATAATATTATTCACATGAATAACAATAATTTCAGTGAATAGTAACATTACAAAAGGTGTATAATAAGCGGGGAAGTTAAGCTACCGTATATTTATACAAAGAAAAAAACAATTCTCAATTAAAAAAATACCAATGGAATGTAGAACTGATGTGAACAACACCAGCAGACTGACGACATAATATATATGATATATAATTATAAAGCATTAATTAAAGTACATTTTAAGTCCGATCGATACATGTATGTATATATATTTAATTTTATTTGACATAAAAATAGAAGTCGAAGTATGTATGCATACGACGATGATGGTTCCAATTAATACATATAGTTTATATATAAATTCTGTTGATTTTTATTCTGCTTAGCTCTATTACATTAAGCTGACCGTTAAAACATTTAATATGAAGAAAGAAAGAAAATAACATTTAACAGTTTGAAAAATAACACACCAAAAGGGTATGCAATAACCGGTATAATATTTGCTCTTATAATGATGAAATAACAATTATTATAAAATCAAATAATATACTTATACACACATAAACAATTATTAAATATAATAAGTAATAAACTATACACAACACCAAGGCTTTAGGATCAATGTCACCAAGCTCATTTGTTCAATGGCTAAAGAATCTGGCTATCGACATAACAATTATTAGTATATTCATAGTGTAAGGTATTCTTAAATACAAAGAATAGTTACACTTTCTAACAATAATATAACCTTAATAAGATCTCAATAAAGATTACATAATAAAGATAAGCACGATTCTTCAGCCATTCAGCAAAACGACTTAAATTTAACAAATAAAATAAGATAAAATAAAACGTAATTACAATGAAATAAAATAAAATAAAACATAAAATTACATAACTTTCAAAATTATCGACAGTGTAGGTAAGTATACTTTAAATATAAACATAATCTTTTTTCATTATTTTACAATATATATGTCTTCAGTATTATTTCATACAAAAAATCAGGGTATTACGCTTACTATTCATTCTACTTGTGAAATGTTTAACAGCCAAATCAGAACAAAAAATCTAATAATTATGTTTGTTTACTTCCTAGTGTACAGGTAAATAGCTACAATCAGCCCATAAAGACCTAATACTTCAGCGAAAATGAGGATCAAAATCATTCCGACGAAAAGTCTGGGTTGCTGAGCAGTACCCCTTACACCGGCATCACCAACAATGCCGATAGCGAATCCAGCTGCCAATCCACTGAATCCTACAGCCAAACCAGCTCCAAGATGCATAAAACCACTGCAACATCACACAATATGTTAGCAGAATTGTAAAAAACAACCTGTCGCAAAGTCAGGCAACAACAATTCACTTCCAACACCATTCTTTAATACAAGTCTATATCATGTTTTTCATAAAGTAACCAAGAATGGGGTCCAGCATTCTACTTTGTACTCCATAAGCCACAAAGTAGACACTCGGTCATTTGAGTAGTCGGCCATTTGAGAAACGTGGACCAGTTTCTCAGTAAAACACCTTTTATTTAATTAAAATTAATAATTAAATTAATTTTTCCAATTCAATTCCATTAGACTATCCGATGTTCAACTTTAATAATTATTTAAAAAAAAGATAAGAAGAACCTGAAATATTATAATCTAGTATGACAATAACCTTTCACGAAATAATTTAATTTACATTAAATAAGAACTGAACTGTATAGTTCTCAGGCGCAAATACGCTATTGCAAGTCTTGTTTACTCATTGGAATAATAATATATTCTTTTCATACAAAATAATAATATTCTTTAATTATGTGATGTTCTTAACCATTATGTCTAGGTTAAAATGATAAAACTTAACTGAAATCAATGAAAAGACAGGTACATAAAAGTAAGTTATATATCAAGTCTATTCGACAAATAAGAAAATGTAATAATACGAATTTGAAGTCTACATATTCTATGTGCTGTTCTAAATCAGTTTTTGGAATAGCTACAATACTGAATTAATAAATATATCTTAAGATAATGTTAATAAAAGCTTACTTGTAAAGAGTGTAGCCACCAGCTGGGGGTCCAAGGGAACCGGCAATCAGGACAGCCACGACCAGACCATAAATAGCGATAATACCAGCCATGACAACGGGGATAATAGATTTCATGATCAATTCTGGCCGCATCACAGACATGGCAGCAATACCAGTTCCGGATTTGGCAGTCCCGTAGGCTGCTCCTAGGGCTAAAAGAAAAAGAAAAGTGTTTAATGCACTTGCTTTTGTAAATTAATAATAAAATTTAGTTAGCGTTCATTTTAAATTAGTTATTATTGAAGTCTGTATATTCATTAGAAGGAATCAATTGAGGCGTTCTGAATACGAAGGGCGAACTAAACATCCAACTTTTTTTATTTTATTATTTTTTTTTTTCATTTCCTTGCCATCGTCTGGGGCCAAATATTTAGCATGTATAGTTTGTGTTGAGTTCGCCTTTAATTCCTCTAAAAATTATTGCTTAAACTTGAAGGATTTGATAGGTTTGAATAGTCTATAAGCGGGCGGATAAAAAGGGCCAACTCCACACTCCCGTCCCCACTTCTCTCATTCCTAAATCTTATCAGTTTTTTTTTNAGGGCGAACTCCACACTCCCTTCTCTAACTCTGTAAGTCCCCCACTTCTCTCATTCCTAAATCTTATCAGGTTTTTTTGTTGAGTTCACCCATTGCTTTAAAACATTAATTTACGATTTTCTCAAAATCACCAAATGATGAGTTCGCCTTCATATTCGGAATGCCTCAATTCAGTGATTATTATAACAACGCACGGCCTGATTACCAAGAACTATTTTTATTTTAATGTTGTCTTCAAAGGCCCATCTTCTATGAATTGATCAAATGCAATACTATATGCCTCATAAACATTACTATAAAGATAGGATTAATTTTTAAGCGTTTGGTTCCAGGAGGGTTTTAAAAGACATACCTACTCTAAATAAAATTGTTTTTTTTTTTTTTTTCCTCCTAAGAATCTCTAAATAACAATAATAAAAAATAGTTATCTAAACAACACTAATAAAAAAATACTCTTTAGTACAATGCACACAAGCATAAAATTGACAAGAGTGCGCATTAATAATTTCTAATTTTTCTGAAATTTCAGCCTTTATGGTATACAATGCATACATACTATAAAAAATAATACAAAATCAACAATGAAAAGAGCATAATTGTTATTACGCTACAATCTTAACTATTCCCAGTTCAAATTAATACCATAGTTCTTTGTTAATTATCTGAACTAAATTGAACTATGTGTACTTTTTATGGCTCTTATCAGAGCATACATCAATAATTATTGTTCACCTAATATATACTTAATTAAACTTTGAAATAACTCAATATGAAATTTAGTTACAGGTGAATTGTGGTTTTGTAATTCATTCATGGGTATTTGATATACTATTACTACAAAAATAGAAGAAGAATTATAACTGGATTTGTAACTACTGTTATCGCACTCCAATACGTGCAGCAAAAATTAGAGGGTAAAACATTTCCTCCTGAAATTGCAGTCTTGGAAACTGCTGGCTTCTAACTAAAAATTATGAATTGTAACAAAATGTTAGTGTTTAGTTATTGCTTGAACAGCTATAAGAATATAAGTGATCATAATTGTCTTTTGAAATAGCATTTAAAAAAAAGAATAGAAGGTCTTGCTGGAATTTTAACAAAAGAAAATCGTTGAAGAATAGAATATCTAACTGAAAATATATGATATTGACCTTCGGAGAGTAATTTAAGGGTTTGAAATAAAGCAGTTACTCAGTTAACTGCTGTAAAAAATTTAGCTGAGTTTATTGTATAATAATTACAATTCTATAATCTAACGGCAAACCTCTTCTTCATTGGCACAGTCCTTTAGTAGTTTAGACATCAGTAATGCTTTGCATCTAGTGATAAAAGAGTGGACGTATGCAAACACACAGTGCTCATAGCAGATTGAATTTGGCTGAGTTAATTATAGTTGTATCTGTTGCAATAAGTAAAATCCAAGTATATATTGGACCTAGGTGTAGTAAAAACAAGGCAACTAGGCAGAAGTCACTGTTAATGGCGTAATATCAACAAAAACATCTATCGGCTTGTTCCGAAGAATCCAGTGGATGTTGAGGAAAACAAAGTAACCCTTTAAGATCCCTTTGGAGAGACCATGGAATCCATGCGGATTTTACTGAACCTACATCAGGAAAATGTTATATCAATAGAGTCGACCCATTTACAAAGTAGATTAAAGTGATTCCGACAAGAACAACGACATTGGGGGTGATGGGTACTACACAACATGGTAACTAAACACTTTGATGCCTAAAAAAGAACCACAATTCACATCCAAAGTATTTTCAGAATTTTAAACAAGTTATAGTATAAAAAAAAAAAAAAAACAACAATGGCCCCCCTACCATCAAAAATCAAACGGACATGCCGCTGAAAGAGAAGTCCAAACCATAAAGAAACATTTTATTTCATAATGCAAATCAGAAACGTCCCAGACAAATATTAGATTAGCAGACACAAAATGTTAGTTAGAGAAGTAAAAACAAGATTAACACGCTTATGGCAAAACACGTTCCAGGAACTTGCTGTCCCAATTACACTTCTATCAATTGTTTTATACCCAGTCCTGAGGTTCAAATTCTTTATGACTGTTGGCCCTGAAGAGACCATCTGTATGGTTCTATACATCCATTCCCCTCTCTCCAAGTTTTTTGTGTTCTTCAGTTATTTAAAGTAGATTTTTTTGGTTCATTTTCTAGCCTCAGTGTAGAGCTAAACAATGGTTCGCCTGCCATCAACGTGTTTGTTAACACTTGTTGTTAACACTTATAACTTATAAGAAAAAAAAAAATAAATAAGGAACTTGTTAACTTGTGAACTTGTTAACGTGTTGTTAACACTTATAACTTATAAGAAAAAAAATAAATAAATAAGGAACTAGGCGTCAATACAACTAATAGTGGATCAGACGACTTTGTAAAAAAAGAGAGAGTTGAAGTTAAAAACTACTCAGCAGNTATTAAATAAAGTCAGCTGTGGATTATACACAGGTAAGAACAGAGTATTTTTCACTTAGTCTTTCGAGCTTGGTAATAAGGTCTAATTTTTACAGGTAGACCAACCTAATAAAGTAACTAGTTAAGTTTATAGTACTAAGTTTTGATATTATTGAGGAACCTCGATAAATCGAGCCTTGGTTTCTCTAAATTCTCAGTGAGTCATAGTACATTAAGGGTCTAATGCGGAAAGTAGCATTTTTGCATGTGAGTGGGGAGTTAGCACCTACTAATAGTCTAATCTTAGTAACTTGAAGTAAATAATTCCCCCCTTATTATTAAGTTTTATGTTAATGAGGTTTCGGTATTCTCACAACATCCAAAAATCCCTATTTAAAAACCTCAACAGAACATGTCATAATAGAACTGGTAATAGTTTCTCAAGGAAAGATAGTTATCGTTCTCTATTACACACAACATAAAATTAAATTGTTATTATTTAACATTAAATAATATAACATTGAAGAGTATAGTCAACATTTTTCTACAAAAAAATCAATCTTAAGATACCCTAATCTTTCCTTAAAGGCAAGGAAATTTTTGAATCTTAAAATTTTATTTCAACCTTTGTTAAAAAAAAACCCCCCGCTCCATGTCAACCCAGCATTGTTTAAATAAATGGGAAGCTCCTCGAAAGATTGGCGCCACCAGGTTTCGGCCTGGAAACCATGATGATGATACTCCTGGTTGTAATGGAGAGGAGTCATGGTTACCGACCATCTTCACACAAGTGTAAAGATTTCGGTCCCTAACCCAGGTTTGTTCGATGGGCCCACCTAAGTGGCCTGAGTCTTCGGGTGTAAAAGCCCCCCGGAAAAAAAAAGGAAGAGGGTGTTGCCTAAACTTTCACTCATTAGTAGGTCATTGTTTCTACCTTTATATTGTTTTGAATGGTGAGTAACCTTCCAACATAAACATTCTCCAGTTACTGAGAAGTACTAAGTAAGTTACTCAGATAAAGACCTGATGATGCCCAGGTATGGTTGAAAATTAGCCATCAAAATGAATTTAATTTAAAAAAAAGAGTGCTGCATAGCTTGCGTACTTACATTATGCTTTTACAAACCATTATTGGTTTCCCCCCCCCCCCTCTCTTTTTATATTAAATCTATCAAAACTATTTTGATTTTCTACATGAATAAATACACCCATATTGACTAAAATTAGAAAACCTTAATTTTTCAATAATTATTTGCCGCCATCTTGATTTTCCGAAATTGCTCAAGGGTGACAAGGTGGCATCACTCGGATTCTTAAAATATATACATAAAAAAAAAAAATAAATAAAAATAAAACTGGCCTTTTGGCACCCTGACTAATATTTTGTTAGTATTGCTAACATAATAATATAGCAAGATACAGAGGTCCTTAGAAATTTTCTGATTCTGAAATTTGACTCTTTATGCAATCCTGGTGAGAACCCCTGCCTTAGACCTTACATAAGTGTTTAGGTCTAAATGTCACTAACATGCAACAATTAATCTAACCATGCATAAATACAATATTTTTAACCACTACACACACACCATTCTATACTTCAATAACTTAATTTGGATCTGGCAGGGCCATTTCTGGTGGCGTCCTTCAATTCCCCTGGTCACCAAATAAGCAACGGCATTTGATCACATAAAAAAAAATTGAGATTTAAAAAGCAATTTTTAATTGCTTTTTAAACATTTTTTATTGTTTATCTTTTTAACATTTATTGCTAATTGAAACAGAGAAAAAGGTGTTATTAGGTACACCCACTTCAACAAAACATTCATATTTTCCTAGATCAGAAATGCCTTTTTTGAGTGATAAAGAGGATCACAAATTTTTCCTTTTGATTACTCAATTCGAGTACTTTCATTTTTGAAGAAGTAATTGAACGCTGTATTTTTCAAATGAAGAACTATAGGTAAAAGGAGTATAAAAAACATAGATTAGACCCTCAAGCACTCAACTTTTTCTCCTCAAATAAGGATAGAGGCCAAAAGAATAGTACGTCTTCTTCAATAGTTGTACTCAATGAACATAATGTAAATTGAATTTTAGATTTTGTACTTAAATTAGAGCTAGGCAAACATTTTGTGACAGTATAGCTTATAAATAAGTTTAGGCAGAAAATTGATATCAATATTACTGGGTTAGGTGAGGTCAACTTACTTCCCATCCAGATGTCTTCTTCTATAATAAACTTGAATTTCTACCACACCCATTTTTTCTTAAAATTACATTTTATATTTTTAAATTTTGGACTGAAAAATTTGAGGAGTTCCGATGATATCTTTTAAGTTTAACAACAAAAAAAACTCAATTAGAAGCAATAGTTCAGTAAATATAATAAAAGATCAATAAGTTAAACACTGTATGTGAGCTAATTCATGTATAAAATAAATATTAAATATTCAGTAGGGGAAGGAGGGGCTATTGGAAAAACTTCCAGCAACTAGTAGGTCATAATTCTTTATCTGTATTGATTTATTTTCATAATTAGTGTTTTGACACTGTATTTAGCATAATTTTGGACTATTAAGGATAAATTTACGGTTTTTGAAACAATTACCCCCAAAAAATAATATATTGAAGCAAGAAAGGCTGCAATAGATTATATTTTAATACCATCAAAAACAAGATTTTTTCAAAATAATCAAAATTTTATGCATATATTTTTTTTTAATTGATAAAACTTAAGGGTTGTTAAGGTAAAATTTTATCACATTGATATCCAGACAAAAAGATAAGAGATATCATATCTTATCATTTTTGTTAAATACAGGAAAACAATGAAATTAAATAACTTTCAAATAGGCTCATAACTTTTTAAGGGAAATTAGATGTTATGCCTAGTTATAAATATCAAGTGGGTAATTAGGGCGGGGCTGGGCCCTAAGGTCGTCATAAACTGTCCTTGATTAGTAATTTAAGGGTCAAAACTAATAAATATTTAAATGAAGGTGATTTTCAGAGCTAAGGAGAATGATCTTCAATCGAATTAACTCATAGGTTAAAAAATATTAACTTGTCAAATAACATTTTATAGGTTATGAATATTAAAAGTTATAATGGATTTTAAATTTTGAGAGGAGTGGTCCCACAGGCTAAGAAAAAAATTTAACACAAATTTCCAATATTTTACCATCTGTGGGTATGATCTTAAAGGTAAGAAATCTTAAGAGATAAATCTTCAATGCTTTATACCATTTTTGGAAGGTATGATCTTAAAGGTAAGAAATCTTAAGAGATAAATCTTCAATGCTTTATACCATTTTTGGAAGGTATTATCTTAAAGGTAAGAAATCTTAAGAGATAAATCTTCAATACTTAATACCATTTTTGGAAGGTATGATCTTAAAGGTAAAAAATCTTAAGAGATAAATCTTCAATGCTTTATACCATTTTAGGAAGGTATGATTTTAAAGGTTAGAAATATTCACTGCATTATACCACTCTGATAGGTATGATATGAAAGGTTTGAAATCTTAAGTGATATGTCTTTAATGCTTTACACTATTATGGGAGGAAAGATCTTAAATGCTTTGCAACACCTTGAAAGGTATATCTTAAAGGTAAGAAATCTTAAAAGATAAATCTTCAATGCCTTACACTATTATGGAAGGTAAGATCTTAAATGCTTTATAACACCATGAAAGGTATATCTTAAAGGTAAGATATCTTAAAAGATAAATCATCAATGCTTTACTATGATCTTAAAGGTTTAGAAACATTAGTAATGCAGTACCATCATTTTCAATTTTAAGAAGAATGATCTTTTATAGGTAAGGAAATGTCTGTAAGAAATTACCCTCATTAAAATTATCTTTATGGTTAGTTGTATTAAAATTAAATTTAAATATTTCATAAATTTCTAAGAATAATTGATCTTTTATCAAATTAATAGATTTTAAAAGTAAACGTATTTGATAAAAAAAGAGCCCCCCAAAAAATGTATTTACACACTGCTAAATAGGACCTGCAATATCAATATCTATTACCCAAAATATGGCACAGGTTTCTGATTTTTTTAAGCTCTTTTCTTTTTTAAAAAATTAAATAATACGAAACTTCAATAGTGAAAAAGTATTACAGAATTGACAATTATAACTACAGTGAAATAGTGTCATTTAAAATTATATACTATCTCACTCATGTTTTCCTTTATCCCCGCCCATAAAAGTCTCTATAATGTCATTATTTTTGTTTACAATGGTTATATTGTCGATTGTTAAATTTAGGATAGCCAATTTATGACTGTTATTAGGATTACTACTGTAAACACAACTTATAAAAATTACACGTTCATAGGTCAGAGGTTATTCTTAGGTAGATTCTGTAATAATATTAAAGAGATAAAAGTATTTCAAAACAAATGGAATAATAAAACTCCATAATAAATGTTTATACTATTAAAATATATATATATANTATATATAAATATATTTTTTTTCAATTATTTTATAAATACATTAATCTTGATAAGGTCTTGTAATACTGAGATAATATTTAGTCACCTTGTTGAAAAATTAATATTTAAAATTGTTAAAAACAAATTAATAATACATCAAAAGAAACTTTGAAGAGATTTATATTATAAATTGAAAATAAAATTCAATTTAAGTAACTTATCACATATGAAAATTTAAACTATTACATAAAGTCGGTGAATTAAAGTTCTATTTAGGTTTTTGCTGTATTTGAATAAAACAAGTTCAACTTATAATTGATAAGAACAGTTTAAGTTCCAAAAAAAAAATTAAAGTTACATAACTGAAGAAGATACCTAACCTGTAAGGCTATGGTTTCACTAAGTTATTTATCTTATATTAAAACAAAAATTAATATACAATCTCATTAATAATAAGTTAACGAATCCAATTAATCGCATAATATCTATATATTTGAGCAAGATATAAGGTAGAAACATGTCTTTCAGGTTTCAGGTAATATGCAAACAAAAAAAGTGGGCGTAACTATACGGGTAACAATGCATGTTACCCTCCTTCAAGGATATCACAAAAAAACTAGAAAACATTTTACTTATTTTAAAAATCAACCAAGATCCGAATAAATATCAATACGCACTACGAGGGAAATCGTACGACGCTTGTCACCGGGAAATATCTATTCATCATTAAGCTATATTTGCAATTTATTTCGCAATTATTATCGGGTATCAAGTCCGGGACGACATATCACATGTAAAAGTGGGCGGGTCCGATCGGGCATATGTTATCTTGGATAAAATGCCACATTTTCCATTAGATCCGCCGTAAAAAACAATTGATTTTGACATCCGGACGATTAGAACAAGCATTCAGCCATAATTCTACAGTTAAAATAAATCAACAGTTGAAAAAAAAACTACATGTTCCACGATGAAGGTTATGATCGGAACGTATTTTAACAATTTCTATTAAATACCGACATTTGTAATAAAATAATACGAGAAAACAACGGATATTTATATCGTTTACATGTCAGAAGTCGGATTGACAGGAAAATATCGAGTGTTTTCTCGTAACCTAGACGGTAACTTAACCGATATTTTCCTAGTACGATACATCGAAGTAAAAATCTACACCATCATGCATAGAACTACTATTTGAAAGTTAAAAGGCTTATTTTACTACGGAAAACAATGGACTTGGGAAGGATTAAGGGTAAACGAGTGAACTCGAGTACGGAGTTGACTCGCAGTACAAGTAAAATCAGATCAATATAATAACAACCCGTGTCTGTACTTACAGCTAAAAATTATAGCTGAGGCGGCGCCCATCACTCCGAAGAAAGGTCCGTATGCGGGGTTGGTTGTTGCAGGGGCTGACATTTTTGAGTTTAGTGAGGTACTTTTGAACAAATTTGAACAAGAAAAAGAACTTTAGTGAATTTGAGTAAGAAGGGTCGAGTACAGCGCACGAGACGGCGAGCAAGTGGAATGGCTGACGGGCGAACTTGAGAGAGAATACGACCCTGCGCGCTGTGAGTATAAAAAAACTAGGTCCTCTACAATCATATGGTGCCGTCCGCAGCCTTGCGCCAGTCTGTTTCCTCGTAAAGCCGCTCCATTGGTCAGTTTCTTGGCATCATCGACCAATCCCTTACTCCGAACGGATTACACGCCTGACGTCACTACTCTACACGTCTCCAGGCTTGCTCCGTTAGTTCACCTTTGTTGTGATTTTTCTGAAGAAAACCCCCCTTTGAATTTCATTTAAATCTCAAACACATTTTATTATTATTATTATTTTTTGTATCTTTAATCTTCGTTCATTTTAACACATGAATAATTATTAAAATACAATCTTTCAAAATCGATATGAAATTTCAACTATCCTCAATCGTGTTCTGAAACGCCCCAGTGGTGTTATCACTGATAGGTTCCCCAGAACACCGGTCATTTCAAAAACAAAAGATGACTTAAAAAAAAAAAATTATTCTCACTATTAATTAGATGCATTATTTTTTATTTGTTGTTAATCGCTCTGTTAAAGTACACCTAATTAAATCGGTGTTCTATTAATTTTCGGTATAATTATGTTTCTTTCTGGTTTTCTTTACTAAATTTAACCGTTCTTTCTTTACCGATATCAATCAACTTCGAAAAATGTTTGTATTATTTTAAAATCATTTATTTATGATTTAAAGTGTATTGTCTCTTAGTGCTTCCAATGTTTTTTTTTTTTTTTTTTTTTTTATCATGGTGTTACTAATTTATAATATCCTAAATTTTNTAAGCAGTTTTTTTTTATTGTTTGTTTTATGTTTCTTTTTTTTTTTAGGAGAAACTCACGCAATAAACGTCGTTGGTTGAGATTCTTAAAACTTTTGATATTCCTGATTAAGAAGGTAGATACTTACTTGTTAATTTTCATATGATTTAAATCTATTGCTCATTTAGATTACTCTGAACGACTACTCATTCCCTTGTTTGTAATCTCCGAGTTTTCATTAAGATAATACCAAAACTGTGTTATAATAATAACAAAGTATATTATATTATGAACATTGTTGTAGACCCAGTACCACACGAGTAGTAGCGTTGGGAACCGATCGACTGAAAACAGTCGACTAATCAGTTGTTTTAAAGTATTCATGATTTCAGTTGTGGATATGTAGTTTTCATTCGACTGATATCAGTCTGTAGTTTGGAGTTGTAATTCGGACGTATATATGTATAACGAGATAACGAGTGTCATGTGCCTTCTCACCCCTCCTCAGCTCTGAGTCCTTCACCGTTGTTCCCTTCCCCTACTAATCTTAAATTAAAAACAAAAACATCCGATCCAAACATTCGACTTGCGGATTCAGTCTCAGTGTATATTTTTGGATATCTAGTTTTCATTTGACTGGAAACGATATCATAGCAGGATGTAGTTTGCGACGAGATAACGAGTGTCTAGCGCCTTCTCACTCTTACCCCCTCTCAGCTCTGAGCCCTTCCCTACCACTCCTATATTAAAAACAAAAACATCCGATTGAAACATTCGACTTGCGGATTCAGTCTCAGTGTATATTTTTGGATATCTAGTTTTCATTCGACTGAAAACGATATCATAGCAGGCTGTAGTTTGCGACGAGATAACGAGTGTCTAGCGCCTTCTCACTTTCACCCCCTCTCAGCTCTGAGCCCTTCCCTCCTATATTAAACCACTCCTATATTAAAAACAAAAACATCCGATTGAAGCATTCGACTTAAGGGTTCAGTCTCGGTCTATATCTTTATTCATATACCCTATTCCCGCTATGAAACTGCTTTCAGTCGCTTGTTTTTTCCCGAAGCGACTTATTCATTCGGTTGTTTCTTCTAGTCAGTTGTCCCAACTCTAACAAGTAGTACGTCATGTAGTATTAGGGATAAACATGCATTATTTTGCCCGCCTATTACTATTTGTCCAATTTACTTTTTACATGATTTAAAGTTTCACTTTTTCTAAGGAACATAATATGAAAATGGTATTCTTTGGTTGGGTTGAAAAGTACAAACTTTTACTAGACTGACCTAATTTTTTTTTTTTTTTTTTTCTTAGATAGATATATTTCTTAGATACATCGTTTCTTTTATTATCAAGAAGCTACAACCAGAGAATGCTACACCTTGTTCTGTTCCTCCCTCAATTAGTAGTTGTCAATGAGAGCATCCTGGCACAGGAGCAAACCAACGAACTTGTGTGTCCACCCATTCATTAATAGCTTAACAGACCCCATTCATTAATAGCTTAGCAGACCTCATTCATTTATAGCTTCACATACCCCATTCATTTATAGCTTGGCAGACCCCATTCATTAATAGCTTAATAGACCCCATTCATTAATACCTTAACAGACCCCATTCATTAATAGCTTGGCAGACGAGACAAGCGCATTTAGCCCCATGGCCACACTAGCTCCCCAGAATCACTCAAAATAATGTTTCATCGTCAGGAGACAATACACGACCGAAATATTTTCCCTTTGAGTATTAAGTGGTATACTAGGTCAATTGTACAAGCCTGTGTCACCTTCTACCTTACACACTAAATTTAGCCCACCATTTTAAGTCATTATCTTTTCCTCTGCCTAAAAAAATGGAATTTATTAAAAAATCATAGTCGCTAAGTGAGTATATGTATATAATAGTGTATAAATGCATAAAGACCTTGTATAAATATGTGAAGACCTTGTATAAATATGTAAAGACCTTGTATAAATATGTAAAGAACTTGTATAAATATGTTAGAGCAAGTATGAATACTTAAGAATTTAACAACTCAATAATAACGCCCCATCCACTATCGTTCTTTCCCGACAGACTTTTCTTTTTCTTGATTGTGAAGGCAAGTACGGCATGATTGATAATCATGTTCATTACCATCCACACAATCACTTTCCTGTGAGACTTTCCACTCATTCCATCCTGTAGGCTTGTCGTGTGACTTCAATCCCTTTGTTTGATGCAATGAACACAATGAAAGGAATATATCTATCCCATCCACACAAAACTTATCAGCTGACAAAAATGGAGAGGATAGCACGACGGGATTATCTTGCAAGATTATAACCCTGCCGTTTTTTCCTCTTGAACCCCATACACTAACACTCTTTCTTGACGGAATTGGCTTCCTTACGGAAAGAACGATAGTGGATCTTACTAAACAATTAACAAAAGAAGTCCAAATAAATAAGCCGTGCCTGATCGCCTATCCCTTCTTTTCTATCTGTAAGCCTCGCTTTATCTACGGGGCTCTTCTTACTATGTTCGTAATGCCCGAGGCAGCCATGAGAAAGTGGCTGGAAAATTTACGTCGGTAGGAGAGTTGCTAGCTCTAAAATTTTTGCCAGGGCTAGAAAAAGATTCTGATATGAAGGAGTGTTGGAATGTTTCTCTGGGAGTTAATGAATGCCAGGCTTATTCAACTCTAAAGAAACGATACTATGGCTCTCCTTAATATTCCAGGCGTTACGATTGCTGATTATTTATTTTAATGATGCCTATAGTAATAATGTTCACTAAACATACCTTATTGGTAAGCTTGTACATACCACACAATACCTTTTATTTTTTTATCTATTGAAGTTAAATTTGATAGTACAACAGTGTATAATTTATTTTTGAGACATATTTTGTATCATTTAATGTTTATAATCTAGCAAGTTCTCTGATAAATGGGTTAGCCTTACCAGATACTTATTTAAACAAAATGTATTTTGTTTGTACTTGTTTTGTTTTTATTACTTTAAATTATAATATACAAAAGACAAATCTGTCTAAAATAAATTATAAACATTTAAAAGGTAAGAAATTCGACACTTCTTTAGATTTCTTAATCCCCTTATAATAAAAACAGAGGGGAGTAACTATCTAAGAAGGTGTATGGAATATTGTTCTTGAGACTTTTACTCCCCTTATCGAAGCAGAAGTGGGATATTCCTTTGTCCCAAAGTACATTGGACTAAACATCCCTTTGTCTTAAAAGTTATTTAGTCAAAGTCATTTTCATTCAACATAGAGGAGTAGCAATCTTAAGAAGTACCAGAATTTTTATCTTCATAAAATAATAAATCTTTCAACTCTTTTTATTGTAGTTAGATAACATATTGCTGTGCGGATGTTAAATTAATAAAAATGTATATTTCAGAAGTATTCTTCTGTTTTTGTTTGTTTATGAGTATATATCTTAAAGTAATATTTACTAAAGTTTTGACTTTTGACACTCAGATTGGCCAACTTAAATGATGAAAAAAATAAAGCCACTAGGCCTGTAGGAGGGGTGGGGCCGGTGACATTTTTGTTTGCCTAGTTGGCCCGACCTTCTAAAATTCAAAATTCTGACTTCTCATTGGCTCCCGACGGATTTTCCCGCGCTGTCAAAAGTCAAAACTTTAGTAAATCTTACTGTACCTCTCATGATTATGTCAGTAATATTTATTTTTTCCATACTAATTTATGTGCCTGATTTCTCTGATAGACAGACAGCGATGGTTTATGCAATCACCATCGTCTTTCATCTTTGAACTTGCCTACCATGGATCAACCTGTAGGAACTCTTCTTGCATCTTCCCCTTTAATGTTTCAAATTAATATTTACCATTCTCAAATGCTGTACCAAGGTGCTAAGTACCTTTATCAGTTATTTTGATGATGCTTTTATAACCAGTCACCAGAGAATTCGGATGTTTAGAACCAACGATCATGTGAAATGTGTATAATTTCTGGAAGTATTGTTATAGAAAAGTGAATATGATTTGTTAAAATAGTGTATGTATAAGCAAAAAGTTTATTTATTTTTTGTAAAAAAAATATATAAAAAAAACTGTATTCTCCTTTGTTAGGTTCCACCTGGTCTTTTCAGTGTCTGATTGTTATATTTTTAACTCAGAGCTGTATTTAATTGATATATATCGCTGTATACAGGTAAATATATAATGAAGTTATTATTTCCTGTGCATGCACTGCGAAGATCTATCCCCAATCCTTGTCCCTTTTCTCCTTCCTTTGTCTTTATGTTTTAACACTTTTGTATTGTAAATATATAATGAAGTTATTCTTTCCTGTGCATGCACTGCGAAGATCCATCCCCAATCCTTGTCCCTTTTCTCCTTCCTTTGTTTTTATTTGTTAACACTTTTGTATTTTTTTTATTTCAATTTTCTTCACGTATGGCTGTATGTGTTTCAGATATTATTCTTAATTCACTACTGCATGTTTAACATCATAAAGAGATTTCACCTGGTATCGAAAACTGTGAGTATTTTATGGCCCATAAGAGGAAACGCACCGCAGAAAGAGACAAAGAAAGAGAAGCAGAAATCAGAGGTTTATTTGCTTTATCAAATAGGACGTTTCCCCTTATGCCAGAACCACAAATTCCAAATTTTTGAGATATAGCGTTCTAAAGTTAATTATACCACATAATTTGGCTGTTCTACTGTTATTAAATGTTTTGTGATGTATAGCAACAATGGTATAGTGCTTATTAGTCTAATATTGGCTTACAAAAGAGCTAATTAAAGCAGTTTTTGAGAATTTACACATTCGTGCTTCTGGGATAAGGGATACGGTATATTATATATATATATATATTATAACAAAATGCTGTACTTCCGTGATCCTAAATCATTTAGTTTGACCATATCGTACTTATTACCTATATCTAACATTCAACGATTGCCATTTGAAAAAAATATCAAATTCAAAAAAAGTAACACATGTCCAACCACTGTCACATAACTGATTTCTAAGTAAATTTTCCTTTGAGTGAATACCCAAATATTTTTCCCATTCAAAATGCTTTAATTTTTTTTTTTTTTTTTTTTTATGGTGTTGGAGAAATTAAATCTAAGAAGAGAGTACCTCTCATGATTATGTCAGTAATATTTATTTTTTCCATACTAATTTATGTGCCTGATTTCTCTGATAGACAGACAGCGATGGTTTATGCAATCACCNGACCATATCGTACTTATTACCTATATCTAACATTCAACGATTGCCATTTGAAAAAAATATCAAATTCAAAAAAAGTAACACATGTCCAACCACTGTCACATAACTGATTTCTAAGTAAATTTTCCTTTGAGTGAATACCCAAATATTTTTCCCATTCAAAATGCTTTAATTTTTTTTTTTTTTTTTATCATGGTGTTGGAGAAATTAAATCTAAGAAGAGAAGTATTACTATTAGCAGTTTTTATTATATACTGAAAATATTTAATAAATAAATTATTAGCATGACCAAATAGAAAATCAAGGCAGTACAGAATGATTTTTTTTTTTTATACAGGAGAGACCATAAACAAAAATTTATTTTGCATTTTTTTCCATTGCCCATTTCAATATTAAAGTATATGAACTACTATAAATAGATAAACTATATATTTTTGAACTAGAAGCTAACCTTCTTATGCCTGGGATTCAAAATATTTTTTTTTTTTTTTTAAGTCATTAACAAAAAAAGAAGTATACCTAATAAGAACTGATAATAAGCTAATGATTTAAATCAATTAGTTTTATTTACCATTATTTTATTATAATCTGAGATGAAACATATTTCTAAGCTCTTATGTTTAAAGAGCACGGAAACCCCTAATTCCTCTGAAAGGTAATAAAGGTAATTAATTAGATAGATAGATAGATAATCAATTAGAGTGACAGTAGAGAGGATCAGTGAATAAAAAAAAAGGAAAAATATCTGGGAATAATTTATGTTCTTTTTCTGAGAGATAAATTCTGATCAATATATTTAAAGAATTTATAATTGTTTATGTTGATGAATGGCTTAGGTGTAATAAATAACATTTATTCTCTTTTTTCTTTCATGATACCTTTCGACCCTTTATAGGGTCATTTTCTGTCACAGTTCTTTAATTCACTGCTCATTAATTTTAGAACTGTGACAGATTCAACGCTAATTAATTAAAGAACTGTGATAGATTCAACTCTAATTAATTAAAGAACTGTGATAGATTCAACTCTAATTAATTAAAGAACTGAGACAGATTCAACGCTAATTAATTAAAGAACTGTGACAGATTCAACGCTAATTAATTAAAGAACTGTGACAGAAGATGACCCTATAAAGGCTCGCAACGTCCCATGAAAGAAAAAAAGAGAATAATTGTTGTTTATTACACCTTAGCCATCAATCAACATAAAAAAATAAATAGAAAGGTGTTAATCTCAACGTTTCAAAGAATAATAAAAGCTAATTCTCTAACATTTGTTGCCAATGTTACTCTTCTGATGCATGGTGTTTTCCCTGAAAAAGAAAAAAAAAACAACTAAACAAATGTAGAAAAGTGCTCTCAAAAATAAATATATACAGTAGAACCTTGCTTACACGACCCTCAATAGCATGACAACCTCAATTACAAGTGCAATTTTCAAATCCCTTTGAGATTGCCATAGCACATAATGTAAAATTAACCTCTATTATTATCCTAACAACCTCAATAACACGGATTTTTTCCAATTCACAACGTAACTCAGAACCTCTATAACAAGTCGTTTTGAAAAGTCAACCTCCATAATGCGACTATACAGGAATGGGTCGACCTTGAACAAGTCTAGACTTGAAAACCCCGCCCATTAACCTCGATAAAATGACTAATAGCCAAAATAACCTTGATAACACGACCCTTAATAAAAAGAGCACCTCAATAACAAGACTATTTCCCTAATCTTTTTGAGACACTTCTTATCGAGGTTCTACTGTATTTTGAAATAAACTGTGTTGGGTATTGGTGTTTAATTATCTCTTTTTTTTATTACCATTAATGATTTACCTGAAAAATATTTATGATGTAATGGTAAGAGGTAATTTCTAGAGCTCTAAAACATTTGGAACATGAACAGCTTCAAGCTGTTTTCATAATTATTTTATAATGGAATTAAACAAATTTACATTTTAGTAAAAATTTCATTTATTATTTGGTATACTATTATTATTAAAAATAACATCATGTCTACTCAATAAGGTTTCAAAGTATCCCCCCAAAAAAGGATGAAACATAATCTTTTTTAATAAACAAAAAAGTTAAATAATTTATCACCCCTAAAGAAACTTATTTTAAATTACAATGTAAATTACAATTTGCATTGTATAATTAAAGAATGTTGTTTTTTGTTTGTGGACTCTCACGAAAGTGAAAATTGGTTATTTAATTAGTCAAACTTTAATGTGTTTCGACAGCTTCATCTCACTCTGTTATTGGTGAGAAGATGCTGTTATTTACACTATTGATGAGATAATGAAGCGGTGACCACATTTTTATTACTTTACTAGTTTTTAACAAGTTATAATGTATCTTTTACTCATGAAAAGTATTATCTTGTTTGAATAATACACTGGAAAAAGGTGGAATGTGACATTTTTATAAAAAAAATAGATCGACTTCAAATTGTTCCAACTGATTAAGTAGAATTCAATGGACTTGGATGTAAAAATGTTCAAAAGTGATATAACTAAAAAAAGAAATCTTATTTGAGATATTTTATCAATATTTAATGTCACTCCAAACTGTTATATGCATTTTTTTTTTATTTTTTTTTATTTTTTTGAGTTTAAAGTAAATGTGGCGTTCCACTTTTTTCCTTTGTGGCCTTCATGTGTTTCTTTTTATGGACCATATGAATATTCCGATATATCTTTAGTCAGTAAGTGTTAGATTACAGGTTGTTTTATTATTATTATTTAATTACGGGTAGCTTTTACACCCGAAGACATAAACCACGAGTGTGAGTTCTTAGAACAAAACCAGGTTAGCCTTGTATCGATCTAATTCACTATTGACAAACCATTCACACGTGTCGGAAATGTTGAGGTAAACCATGTAATGGAAATGTTGAGGTAAACCATGTAATGGAAATGTTGAGGTAAACCATGTAATGGAAATGTTGAGGTAAACCATGTAATGGAAATGTTGAGGTAAACCATGTAATGGAAATGTTGAGGTAAACCATGTAATGGAAATGTTGAGGTAAACTTCACAACTATTGAATCATTGATTTCTTATTGAGCTACAATGAGAGATCCGTGGTTTACAGTCTGAAACCTGCTGGCGCTATCTCTTTTGAGAAGCTCCCCATTTGTTTAAGAGTAATGCTAGGTGGACATTGAGCTAGGAGGGATCTGACCCAGTCTCGGAATTGGACCTAGAACTGTGTGGTCACCTACCTAACTACAATCTGCTCATTACAAGTTGTGACTTTTGACACTCAGATTGGCCAACCTAAATGAGGAAAAAAATAAAGCCACTAGGCCTGTGGTAGGGGTGGGACCAGTGACATATTCGTTTGGCTAGTTGGCCTGACCTTTTTGAATTCAAAATACTGACCTCTTATTTCTCCACACTCCCCTTTTTTTGGAATTTCCCGTGCTGACAAAGTCACAACTCATATGGCGCAAACTGTAGTGACCACACCGGATGCTGCTTATCTTTATTGATCAGAGTGTTAACTCTACTATTTGAGCTATCCAGACCCCGATTACAGGCTATCATGTGTTCTCATCAAGAAAGATTTGTGATTTGTATTACACATACAGTCGGACCTCCATATCGATGGTTCCGGAAAAAAAAGATTGTTGTATAGAAATTTTGTTATATAGAATATCTTTTACTATAGAATCACTTAGGAGAATCCATGGGACTTAAAAAAAAATCGTTAAATAGAGATTTTCGCTGTACAGAAGTTCATTATAAGGAGGTCCGACTGTATTTACAAAAGCACTGAATCTATCAAAATGCCTGCTTTCAATAAACATATCATAAAAGTAATAATATAGTAATTGAATTCTATGAAAGAGTTGGATATATTTTCTTTGAAATCCTCTAATTTTTATTGAAGAAACCACTGAATCATACTAGAGAAGTTATTATCCTTTAATAATCAATTTTGAAATTATATTAGAATTATAGAAGGGAGATAGCCATAAAAAATATTCACTGAGGCCTGGTTCTGAACTAAGTATCTTAGGATTTCCTATCCAATACTCTACCAATTTAACTGTACCGGAGAATGATTTTTCTCTGTCTGAAGCAACGATCTTTTATTAGTAGCGAAATGTTTTTTACTATCTAGAAGATGGAATTTGTAGACAAACGAAAATGTTTGCTATCATTCAGATTGTGAAGATTTTACCAGAGAATTGATCACATTTGCAAAGCATTTTTTAAATTAAAATTATAGCAGGGAGGCAGACTGAGGACAGAGAAAATGAAAATAACGGTGATCCTAATCCTGGGGCTATATCGGAACTTATTATTCTCTTTTCTGTCTCCCTTTTATAATTCTAATTTATTTTGAAAATAGCTTTCTCAAAGATGTTTAATTCTCTAGTATGATAATACCTTCGCGACAGTAGAAAACATTTAGCTAATTTGGACTAGTCTATCGCTACAAACAGAGAAATATTTTTGGTAAAATTTATTGACAATATTTTGTCGAACAAGTTCCAATATTACTTTTTCTTTATTTTATTTATTTATTTTTGTGAGAATTTTAGAGTTTAATTTAAGAATGTTGAATAAATAAATTATTTTATTTTATCTTCTATTCATCTCCTTTACTTAGAGATCAATCTTATCTGAGTTTATCAGAGTTCATTGCTTGATTTCCGTTAAACCAGACGAAGGGCTAAAGAGTTGGCTCCATAAATTCCTGACTTATGGCTGGTGCTAATTCAAAAGACCACCTCCTCAGGGAGGAAAACAGATACGGGGGGAAAAAAGTGTCAACATGAAGTAAAGAATACATGACTATTTGGGTGTTAAAGAAATAGTCAAACGCCTTCTATTATTACTTAACACTAAACTGACAGAAGATAGTTGGTTTTTAGGGAACAGAGCATCTCTAGACGATATGAGTTCTTCACTAAAGGTAAGTTGAGGAAAAGTCTGTCCTATTAAAGCAACTGACTCTGTTATGAAGGTAGGAGAATTGGTGCAGGTGGTTAATTAGATTCGACAACCGATGCTTTAAGGAGAAAGAGAGAAATGACTGGCACATCTAATTAAGATGCAGGAGAAGTCAGGCAGCAGTCTAATCAATTGTATTACTTCAATTCTAGATTAAAAGAATAAACTTGAGGGGCCTAAACAATTTTCGGTATAGAATAATTAAATAAGTGGCTACTACCTATGCAATAAGTACACCATAAGTAATGAGTGCAATGGAAGAAATAATCGCAATTATAGAAAATTGGTAGGTTTACCTATTATTGGTACTATAGACATAAGACAAGTTGAAAGCATATTCACCTATAGCACAACTTTAAAAAAAAGTTTAACTATGGATTTTAATGGAAGTGTGAGCACAAGATGAAGAATCACCATGGCGGTTTTAAAACCGTGACAGGTTCTATTTACAATGCGGTACGATCACAGAATCTCTGCAAGTGTTTGCAAACCATTATTTAATTTAACCCAAACCTACAAGCCCTTTATCAGTGTCCTCAGTTCTTTACATTTATTCAGATGAGCAGTATTGTGATTATTTACACAAATATTTGTGTTCCTTTTGTAATGCCTCTTGTAAAATTTTAAGTCAAAAGAAGGTTGTATCAGCATAAATCCTCCTTTATTAATACTTGATAAAGACAAGAGACCAAGAAAGAATTTTGTGCATTATGAAGTTCTTAAAACTTATATACAATTTTGTAAGAAACGTAATCCTTAATGGGGGGCAAACCATTCACACGTGTCGGAAATGTTGAGGTAAACCATGTAATGGAAATGTTGAGGTAAACCATTGATCCTAAATCATTTAGTTTGACCATATCGTACTTATTACCTATATCTAACATTCAACGATTGCCATTTGAAAAAAATATCAAATTCAAAAAAAGTAACACATGTCCAACCACTGTCACATAACTGATTTCTAAGTAAATTTTCCTTTGAGTGAATACCCAAATATTTTTCCCATTCAAAATGCTTTAATTTTTTTTTTTTTTTTTTTT
>KZ651086.1:492073-508578 GCA_001010745.2 Gerris buenoi | reverse complement strand
AAAAAAAAAAAAAAATTGTTTCAATTCGTTAACAATTTTCGGAGACTTACATGTATATTTGTTTTCTATTTTCAGAGGAATTTGAAACGAGGTTATTTACCCAAATGTACCTGTTACACCTATACCTGCCTCAACTCCTATCCTATACCTATGATCATTCCTTCATTGATTCGAGAGAAGCTGTGCAGTCAATATACTTATACTGAAGATTTTATAGGTTTGACTACTCAAGCTACAGTACTGTACTATAAGCAATCCTCTAGTGAAATTTACTTTAATCTATTTTCACCAGGCGACAAATAAAATCTAAGTTAATTTGTTATTAACGAAAAAATTCAGTTCTGGTGAAAAAATTTTATTTGTGCCAAATGTCTGTTAGTATGTTGACAGAATGGGAAAGTAAAAAACTTAGGATTGTAAAATCCTGAACTCTCATTTACTTTCCCATGCTGTCAATGCACTAACAAACAAACATAAATAGCTAATAAACCCAGAATATGAAAATTTGTGCTTTCATGGTTATGGTATAAGGGGGACGATATTATGTATTTGACTGCCTATTGGTTTTCTCCTCATCCAATTTTTAAACTGTATATGAATGCTAGTTTTACGCAGGTTATTATTTATCAATTGAAAAAACATTAAATTTTAATATTACAGCATACATTGCTTACAGCATTAGTTTAGTGCATGATGCATGATTTACTTAAAATAAAAGTATGTTTGACATTTTGTAAAATTTTCCTGGTATTTATTTTATTTATATGAATTAATTTTACGATTGTTTGTAAATGCAATCGTAAAATTAATTACATACAGGGATTTTAAAATCCCTTTAATGTAATTACAATTTTACTGCAAAAAAATTAGAAAGTTGGATTTCAGTATTGTAGTAATATTTATTCAGAGACTTTTTGTTTTGCCAATGATAAATCTAATTTTCATTGAAACCTTGATAAAATGTTTTCTAGTGCTCTTTATTCAAGAATCAATTTAATAAAACTAAATTGTAAAGCTGATTATGTTGCAACAAATATCGAATGTTATCTAAAGGAAACATTAAATCAAAGTAATAAGTTGTCACAGTTGTATATAATGCTTTTACTATTTTATTTTGTCACTATCGTATATATATTTATTTTTCAGAATGCAAGGTTTGGCGAAATCCTTTAAATTTATTCAGAGGGTCAGAATATCAGAGATTTTTCTGGGCCTTTAAGAAAGAGCCTCTCACGTACTACGATATGAATTTATCGGCCCAAGATCATCAAACATTTTTCACTTGTGAATCAGATGCCGGAAAAGCCGAATATGAAAGTAATAACTTCTTTTCTTTTCTTCTTTTTTTTCTTTTCAATTTTTAAGTTTTTGGTAGTATTTATACTACGGAAAGTTTAAATTTTAATTTAAAACAAATTATAATTATTATTAACATTGGGAGACAGGCAGAGAAAAATAGACTCCAGCGCCAGGACTTGAACCATGGGCCTCTACATTTCCAGTNAACCATGACTCCCCTCCTAGTTGTATAACAACCAAGAGTGTCATTATCATGGTTTCCAGGCCGAAACCTGGTGGCGCCACTCTTACGAGAAGCTTCCCATTTGTTTAAACAATGCTGGGTGGACATTGAGCGGGGGGCCCGGTCCAGGAATCGAACCCAGAGCTGCGGCCACCTTCTGTCCACCTTAATTTTTAGTGTTCTTCTTTTTATATTAACACTGCCAATTAATATTTCTATATTGATTTTTATTATATATTTATTTCTCTTACTATATCGAGATCTGCTTTGTACCAACGTCAATGTTTTATGGAACCTATTTTAAATATGAATTAGTTGTTTATTGACCAACACTTGTCTATAAAACCCTTAAATTAAACCTGGTTATTTACCTTTAAATATTTTTAAGATCTCATTTAAGTTTTTGTTTCGGATTAACCTACTTTTTGTGAGTAAAAGAGATATAATAACTTTATTTTTTTAACAAAAAAAAAAAAAATTGTTTCAATTCGTTAACAATTTTCGGAGACTTACATGTATATTTGTTTTCTATTTTCAGAGGAATTTGAAACGAGGTTATTTACCCAAATGTACCTGTTACACCTATACCTGCCTCAACTCCTATCCTATACCTATGATCATTCCTTCATTGATTCGAGAGAAGCTGTGCAGTCAATATACTTATACTGAAGATTTTATAGGTTTGACTACTCAAGCTACAGTACTGTACTATAAGCAATCCTCTAGTGGAATTTACTTTAATCTATTTTCACCAGGCGACAAATAAAATCTAAGTTAATTTGTTATTAACGAAAAAATTCAGTTCTGGTGAAAAAATTTTATTTGTGCCAAATGTCTGTTAGTATGTTGACAGAATGGGAAAGTAAAAAACTTAGGATTTNATAAGTAAGGCTGTTCCTTGTATTAGCATAAGTAAGGCTGTTCCTTGTATTAGCATAAGTAAGGCTGTTCCTTGTATTAGCATAAGTAAGGCTGTTCCTTGTATTAGCATAAGTAAGGCTGTTCCTTGTATTAGCATAAGTAAGGCTGTTCCTTGTATTAGCATAAGTAAGGCTGTTCCTTGTATTAGCATAAGTAAGGCTGTTCCTTGTATTAGCATAAGTAAGGCTGTTCCTTGTATTAGCATAAGTAAGGCTGTTCCTTGTATTAGCATAAGTAAGGCTGTTCCTTGTATTAGCATAAGTAAGGCTGTTCCTTGTATTAGCATAAGTAAGGCTGTTCCTTGTATTAGCATAAGTAAGGCTGTTCCTTGTATTAGCATAAGTAAGGCTGTTCCTTGTATTAGCATAAGTAAGGCTGTTCCTTGTATTAGCATAAGTAAGGCTGTTCCTTGTATTAGCATAAGTAAGGCTGTTCCTTGTATTAGCATAAGTAAGGCTGTTCCTTGTATTAGCATAAGTAAGGCTGTTCCTTGTATTAGCATAAGTAAGGCTGTTCCTTGTATTAGCATAAGTAAGGCTGTTCCTTGTATTAGCATAAGTAAGGCTGTTCCTTGTATTAGCATAAGTAAGGCTGTTCCTTGTATTAGCATAAGTAAGGCTGTTCCTTGTATTAGCATAAGTAAGGCTGTTCCTTGTATTAGCATAAGTAAGGCTGTTCCTTGTATTAGCATAAGTAAGGCTGTTCCTTGTATTAGCATAAGTAAGGCTGTTCCTTGTATTAGCATAAGTAAGGCTGTTCCTTGTATTAGCATAAGTAAGGCTGTTCCTTGTATTAGCATAAGTAAGGCTGTTCCTTGTATTAGCATAAGTAAGGCTGTTCCTTGTATTAGCATAAGTAAGGCTGTTCCTTGTATTAGCATAAGTAAGGCTGTTCCTTGTATTAGCATAAGTAAGGCTGTTCCTTGTATTAGCATAAGTAAGGCTGTTCCTTGTATTAGCATAAGTAAGGCTGTTCCTTGTATTAGCATAAGTAAGGCTGTTCCTTGTATTAGCATAAGTAAGGCTGTTCCTTGTATTAGCATAAGTAAGGCTGTTCCTTGTATTAGCATAAGTAAGGCTGTTCCTTGTATTAGCATAAGTAAGGCTGTTCCTTGTATTAGCATAAGTAAGGCTGTTCCTTGTATTAGCATAAGTAAAGCTGTTCCTTGTATTAGCATAAGTAAGGCTGTTCCTTGTATTATGCATTGTAAATAGCATAAGAAGCCCTCTTAAGTACCTTTAGTGGTCTCACGATTAATCACTACTGTTCTAGAGGAAGGCACATCAAGAAATCACTAATATTCTTAACAAATTTCATTTTTAAGTTTCAGGTAGTATTCATGCTACAGAAATTTTAATTTAAATCAAATTATTATTAACAATGGGAGACAAACAGAGAAAAATAAACTCCAGCGCCAGGACTTGACCACAGGCCTCTATATCTCTATAGCTCAGTTGGTAGAGCTCTATAGTGGAAATATAGAGGCTTGTGGTTCAAGTCCTGGCGCTGGAGTCTATTTTTCTCTGTCTGTCTCCCAGTGTTAATAATAATTATAATTTGATTTAAAATAACTTTTTTTCAGAAATTGCGAATTTGTGTATATAACATATTATTTTTTAAAAACTGCTAAGCCTTTAATTATGTAACATTCAATTAAAAAGAAAGAAAATTCGGCATTGCGATAAAACTCTCATTGAACTAGCAAGAATGTAGCATGGTTGTTGCAAATATTTAAATTTAATTTAATTAAAAATCCTATTTTATTACTGAGAGTTATTTAAATTTGTATCTTGTTACGAAGTCATGCAGACTGCGTGGAGAGAGCGAAATCCAGCTGCTCGGATAAAAGCTGCCCACGAAGCCTTAGCCAAAAATCCTGAATGCGCTCCTGCGTTTATTTTACTTGCAGAAGAGGAAGCGACCACGATATTGCAAGTCGAAAAATTACTAAAAGAAGCTTTGCACTTTGCAGAAGTGAACTGTCAAAATTCTGTCAATCAAAATGATGCATCCTACAGTGAGTATTTAAAATGAAATTGTTCATTATTAAATATGTCGTATTTTTTATAAGTTATTATAATAGTTTTATAAAAAACAATTATTTTTATATGATTTAGGGCGTGATACAAATGTTTTAATATACATTAAAAGGCGATTAGCAATGTGTGCCAGAAAATTGGGGCGTCTTAAAGAAGCTGCTAAAATGTTCAGAGACGTAAGTCATTTTTTTATGATTATTAGAAATTCTTTATTAACATCAATATAATGTGAATAGCTTTTGATCTTTATTTATTTATTACTTGCTTAAGGTTCAGACATTAAAGCTGCAAATAGGTCTGATTCAAGTATAGAAAGAATAAAAAAATACTAATCTACCTTATTCTTAGGTAAGTTTGTTTTTAGGTGGGTTCTCCATTATGCGGCTGCCCCCCAAAAAACACTTGAAAAAACATGAAAAAGAATTGGTTTTCTCGAAAGAGAAGTTATTACCTCCGAAGTTATTAAGTTACCGCTGAAGAAAAGTTATTTTTCTGATAAATTTTGATTTCCATAATAATTAAATGTACGTACGAAAACTAATAAATGTAAAACACTGGGCTAAGTAATGATGAACTCGTATATGAGAAAGTTTGTCTGAGTTGTCACGGACTGATTTTTTATATTGTCTTAGGTGGCATCTTGCCAGGTCTATCGTAAATCAATAACTAATTCTAATTCTATTAAAGTAAAAACTGTGTTGTTTATTAATGTATAAAAAGAGAATGGAATGAGAATTATTTCTCAATTATTGATTTATGCCATAAAAGGGTTTTTTTTTTTCTTTAAAACAATTTTAGATAATTTATTTTAGGTGTTAAATTAATTTAACTTATCAAACCTACCGACAGAACTGTTATGACTGTTGACTCCAA
This sequence comes from Gerris buenoi, assembly GCA_001010745.2. Lineage (NCBI taxonomy): Eukaryota > Metazoa > Arthropoda > Insecta > Hemiptera > Gerridae > Gerris > Gerris buenoi. The sequence continues at coordinate 503,223 of KZ651086.1, read as the reverse complement.
TTATAATAAATTATATTGTAAAAGTTAAGTCCCAATCATTATCATCCTTTTGTTAAGATATCTATATTATGCCTGGTAGCAACCAAAGCAAATATTATCTACTATTTTCATCTTGCTATCTCTTGTAAATAATTTGCTTAATTTTATTTTTGTTTTTCTTGAGAATTTGAGATATTCTAAAACAATTTATTTTTTAATTACTTTAGTTTTGATTGTAAATGTAAAATGGTGTTTATTTATTACATCAGTTTATTGAATGTTTATTTTTTTTTCTTTTAGCTAACCAAAGAAGTTCCTCCAATTATGAATGTTTTAAACATCCATGAAAATTTAATAGAAGTGTTATTAGAAATGCAAGCGTATGCTGATGTTCAGGCTGTGCTAGCCAAATACGATGATATTAGCTTGCCCAAATCTGCTACAATATGCTACACAGCTGCGTTATTAAAGGCTAGAGTAGTTGCAGACAAGTAAGTATATCTCTAACCTTTTGTTTTGAGCGGAAGATTTATTTTCTGAAATGTATTCTTTTTGGAATTTATTGAAAGTACTACAAAAAATGGTAATGAATTAGTTATTTGTGATCTGTGAACACTAAATTCTTTACTTACCCAATGTACTACCTAAGACATAAAATGTGTCTTTTAATTTTCAAATGTGTGCACTAATCAGCATACAACTTTTTCAACTAGGTTCACCAACTTTTAATTTTTCTCCCTTAAAATCGCCAATTTTGGATTATTAAATTAATTATAATTTCAAATCAGGGGCACCAGGTTTTGAAATTAGTGGGGGTCGCTCTAAACTCAGTCCAAAAAAAGAGGGTTCCCTGAAAATTTCAAAATTTAACCCTCATGAAAATGCAGTTGGTGTTTATAATTGGGCAATACTTAAAAAAAAGTATAAACTACTGCTTTTTTGAGTGTTTTTTTCAACAATAAACACATCCTTGCATTCGGAGCTTATTAAACTTTATTGTGGTCTGATTTTACTAATTTTATTTCTTTTGTTTAAATAAGGACAAACTTCTTTTTCTTCTTTAAAATGTTTATGGTAGAATCAAACCTTGTTTCCCCTTCCTTGTGAGTGAAATTGGACATATATAGTTATGATTTAACTGCGTAATATAGTTAACTTTTTACTAAAAATAAGTAAAATAGTTGAAAACACATTGAGTTAATAATTATAACTAGTCTTCAATGTTAAAATGTCTGACAAATCTCAAAATTGATTTTAATTTAATTGCCTACTCCTCACGACTTCTATTACCCATATTATTTTTAAATACTTAATACTTTATATTTATTTCAGATTTTCACCTGAAGTAGCCAGTAAAAGGGGCTTAACGCCTGCTGAAATGACAGCTGTTGAAGCTATTCACAGAGCTGTCGAATTTAATCCACACGTTCCTAAGGTAATTAGCAAGTCTCCATGTTATGACAATTAATCTGTTGTAAACAGCAAATAGATGTTTAAACTTAATATAAATGTGTTAACGAGAGGGTATAATTCATTCCCTTTTGATATATTAGGTATTATAGGAACTCCTTTTATGTTAACTTAGCTCACAGATGTGTTAAGTGACATTTTTTGTAAAATGAGGGTTAAGTGATAATCTGACCCTTTATGACCTATATTATCAAATGCACAGATGTGGTAAGTGTAGCATTGCTCTAATGGTGGTTTATATTAATGCCGAATGAAGTAAATACAGTCACNAAGATATAATCAGTATAATGCAATAAATACATTATTACGGTAATACTAATGTGTACTCAAGTATATTTTGTAGTTACTAATCTATTACATTCTTCAACAATGAAAGTTATTTCTTTATGATCATAAAAGAAAATATTTATGTATATAAAAACTGAAATTGATTGAGTAAGACACATTACCAAGGTTAGAAGAAAAAAAAAACAAGGAATAAGTGGTTGTTAAATCAATTAAAAAATATAAATCAGTATCACTTTGTAATTACCCGTTGCCTATCTTTGGAGAATTATCACAAAAAAAAGGGGTACAGTGAACCAACATGGTGGAACAGTATCAACGGAACGTAAGGAAGTGGGCAGGAGAAATTCTATAATTATACACGATTCTCTGCTCCGTCCTATTACTTTGGTATTCAACAGTAAATGACTCCGCTTAATCACTCGCCAATCAATTAGCACCAATACAAGGAAGGAAGGAAATTAAGAAATTATTGAGCAGAAGCGTAGAAACGACGATAAGACAAAATCAAAGTGCTCTCTAAGTCTTATTAGTGTCAATAATAAAATCGATACCTTAGCTCACAGATGTGTTGACATTTTTTTGTAAAATGAGGTTTAATTGATAATCTGACCCTTTATGACCTATATTATCAAATGCTCAGATGGGGTAAGTGTAGCATTGCTCTAATGGTGGTTTATATTAATGCCGAATGAAGTAAATACAGTCACTTTTCTGAACTGGAATACGTAGATGTGATAAGTGATGTTCGTTTTCTGAGAAATCAGAATATTGTCACTTAACACATCTGTGAGCTAAGGTATCATAATTTTTTATAAAGCAAACAACCTAATAGTAAGATACTAATTGAAAGTTTAGTTATGAGTTGTAAGTGTCCTAACCAGTACTTAGTACTAGTTGTGAGTAAGGTGGCCAACCTTTCTAGAAGAAGCATCGCTTGGGTTAAGTGTTGGTCTCTGAATTTTGAGTCTTTTCCATTCAGTTGAGTCTAGTTAGTCCTATTATGAGTTCGGTAGTGTCAGTCTAAGACGCCTAAGTCCAGAAGCTATAATGAAGTCCATGTAAATGGCAATGACATACTAAAATAAGAGATAGAGGAGTAAAGACTGTCATAAACAAGAGGGGAGAGCAAGGTTGGTTTTAACAAAATCAACCTTCAAAACCAAGTACGTTCTTATTCTAGGCTTAGAGTTAACGGAGCATTAAAGCACAGAAACCTTAACTGGTAATGAAAATTTTTGAAATCTATTTTTAAACATTAAGGCCCTCTTGAGCTATATTGTCACTATGTGCTGCTCGTATATAAAACGTAACTTGACTTTAAAACATAAAACTGACGGAACTTAGGGATTTAGGTGTTGGCCTAACGGGAAAATAAATACTACACATCTAGAGGGTGGGGAATCCCTAAGTATTATAATAAGGGTCAGGTAAGAAAGAAAAATGTATGTGTATTGAAAAAGGACCTGTAAAATATTTGGGGAAAAACAAGGTTCTTTGCATAAAAAAGGGGTGAATGCACGGAGTCGGGCTACGGTGGGGTTCCACATTTGCTCATTGTGACATTAGACTCCTCTATACCTCTTACTCATAAAATACCGACAACTCTATGCAACTACTTTAGAAGCTTCTTAAATTGGACCACTACTAGAAAGTGCCAAATGTCATTTATTAATCAGTTCCAGGCCTCAGAAAAAAAGATAAAGAAGAAAATAAATCATGGAGATCTCCGCTTACAGGCTCCAAAGGGTCTGTTCAAAAATAGAGTTCCGAGATGTTTTGTTTAAATACATTTATATATTTATAATAGTTTAAAAAATAACTTGGCTCGAGAATATAAAATAAATATAACATTAAAATTAAGTAAATGCGTGTAAAAATTAAGGGAAGGTCTGCTTCTCTTGGCTGGAGGGGTTTATGTGGCTTGGTGTACAAAGTTGGAAAAATAAAGTCACCCCATGTGCGGATCAATGTTACTTAGATCACCGATATTCCCTATATCGCCAGTAACATGATGTATATTATATGTGGAGAGATGCCAAAAACAATAAAAAATGAGCTGTGGATATCTTGGAAAAAATATTTATTTGTTCTGCTTAATAGGATAGTGACTTCTTTAGATTGTTACTCCCCTACGTTGTTTTTGNTTTTTTTTAATTAGTATTATTATTATTTGAATGGTAGTCAATGCACATATTTTATTGGTATTGCCATCAGCAGTTTTATTTTAGTGTGACACTATTTGATGTTTTAACTGGCATGTATTGCAAATCCACATATGTGTGTTTGTGGATTTTATCTATTAACTTCCATTTTTTTATTGCTATAAGTGTAAACAACTGATTTTTTTTTAATAAGTGTAAAATAATTTTTTTAAAAACGTATAAAATTTAAAAAATGATTGCCTGATTAGTGTGTTGGTCACAATCCTTACGTAATGGCGTCAGTAACTGAAATTTTGTTTAAGATTGTTGATAATGAATCTGGCAGTAATCAAAGGCAACCGATTGGGGGAATTGGTCAAGACCACTTTCTTGCCTTTGGGACTGAATACTTTCAACCAAAAAAAAACAATATGTTTGAGGAATTGGATGCTTTTTACAAATTTTTTCACATAAATTCAACCAAATAAAACTTATTTTTATTTAGTTTTTAAAAGGTATATTTATTAATTTTGTTATAAATGCAATCCAAATTTATGCTATTAAGTATGATGTATAAACTATGTCTCTAAATTTTGGTTCTTTCAAAAATTGTAAATTTATAAACTTAGGTTCAATTGTAGACAATGCTCTTGTACTACAGAGCTCTCTTACATTGTATTTATTGCTAGTTTGTATTTCCTTGTGCATAGTATGTTTGTTGATTTGCAATTTACAGTATGGTGGGTAAACGGACAGCATTAAAACTCTCAGAAGTTTTTCACAATGCAAAGCCATGTTTGACACATGCAACATGCATGCAACTTATTTTATCTATTAGCCCTAAATAAACAATTTTATCTCTTATGCTAAGAAAACAATGTTAATAGCCTATAAATATTAGTAAAACTAATATTACAAAGATTATTCTACTTATAAGTTTGATGCCATTTGATTTTAGGATTCTATATTAAAGAAAATATTCTGAAATAATTGATAATATAGATAGAATTTATGAAATGCAATCTATAATTATTATATTTGTTGTTTGTTTTTAGTACTTATTAGAAATGAAACCACTTATTCTTCCTCCAGAACACGTACTAAAGCGTGGAGACTCAGAAGCTATTGGTTATGCATTTTTTCACATTAACCATTGGAAGAAAGTAGATGGAGCATTGAATCTCTTACACTGTACCTGGGAAGGTACATTTCGTCTCTTACCATATCCTTTAGAGAGGGGACATCTCTTTTATCCATATCCTACTTGTACCGAATGTGCAGATAGAGAACTTCTTCCAGGTAATATTTTTATTTATTTACATTCCTTTTTTATTATCTGTCTATATTATTAAAAAAGTTTTGTAAACAAAAGAGTTCAGTGAGAGACACATTCTTAACCTTCTTTAGATTGTTACTCCCTATGGGGTTTTTTTATAAGGGGAGTAACAATCTAAAGAAGTGCCAATAATTATATTATCAGGTATGATCAGATTAAAAAAAAATCATTGTAAAAGTATAAAATTCAGAACTCAATAAATAAGTAGGATTAAAAACGTTCTCTTCACTAAAAGTTGTACAAAAGCGGGTTTTAACCACTAGTGGTTAACTTTAGTGCTTGATAAATAAAACTAATGGCACAAGATGACCACTAATGGATGAAAATTCAGCTTTATAAAATAAAGTTATGTTTAAAAGAGAGATTTTTTTTTTTTCTTAATTCCTAACCAAGAAAACTGATCCATTACAAGAATCAATAAATAAACATTTAAATTATGTTATAAAATTTTATTTTTGAGTGCAAAAATTGATTTTATGAGCTCATAAACTAAATAATAATTAAGGAAGAATAGGTGGCGCAAAAGAAAAATAAATTAATAGGAAGACAAATTAGGGTATTAATTATTATCAGCATTAGGTGCATAAAAAAAGACACAAGACNTTAGTTAATGGAAAAAAAATAAATAAATCAAAGAAAACAGGAAAATAAGATAATTTTCTGAATATAATTACTTATAATAATAATCAGAATATATTTATAAAAGTCTTAGTTGGTCTCACATTCATTATTCCCTGTAAATACAACATGCGTCGGACAGTTTCAAACCAGTTTGAAGTGTGGTTGGAACAAACCGATGATAAATATCTCACCTATCTGGATATGAGCTAGATTTGTCTGTGTAGGAACAAAGTTTTCAGGTGCATGTGTTATCTACCCCTTTTTTTTAGTTTATTCTAATTCAAGTGTAATCCTTTTCCTGATTTACGGTTGTAGTGCAGTTTGGTTGTATTGTTATAATTGTTCCTTGTCTGAAGATGTAATTATTGAAAGATATATATACAGGGTGTCCCAGCTAATATGGAACAGCAAAATATATCTGGAACCATGATAGATAGAAAGATGAGGTTTTCAGGGTTCGATAATGGCTAAAAAGGCGCTTCCAGAACATATGCTTTACATTTTCTGTGTTCAGCAGAAGTGTGTGTAATTTACATAATTAAAAAAAAAGTGAATAGGAAGCCAAATTTTTAAGACTGAATTTGGATACTATGGCTAAAAATAAGAACTTTTTATTCTTGGAGATTTTTGTCTCCGAGCATTTGTTTGCCATCTGGAGAGCCCTGAACGTGCTAAAATTGAAACTTTAAGTCAATTTTACAGCTAAACTAATGGATTTACGACAATATTTCAAGAGACAAAAAAACTCTTTATTTTTAGTCATAGAATCCAAATCCAATCTAAAATTCATACCTTATATTTAATTTTTTTTTTGCCTAAAAAGGTGTGAAAAAATATCAAAAATGCATGTTTTTAAGAATGGATTTGGATTTTACACCAAAAAATAAGAACTTTTTGTATCTTGAATTTGTTTTCTAAATCCATTAGTTCAGCTGTAAAATGGACTTAAAGGTTCAATTTTAGCATGTTCAGGGCTCTCCAGATAACAAACTAATGCTCCGAGCAAAACATTTCCAAGAGTAAAAAGTTCTTATTTTTAGCCATAGAATCCAAATCCAGTCTTAAGAATTTGGCTTCCTATTCACTTGTTTTTAATTATGAAAATTGCACACACTTCTGCTGAATACAGAAAATGTAAATCATATGTCCTGGAAGTGCCTTTTTAGCCATTATCGAACCCTGAAAACCGCATCTTTCTATCTATTATGGTTCTGGAGATATTTCGCTGTTCCATATTAGCTAGGACACCGTGTATATATGTAGTTAACTAATTGCTTATCTGTAGGGTCAATGGTCTGTCATTAATATTTTTATCCCAAGCATAATAAATCCTAATCCTAATGCTATAACAAACATGGTTAATTTTTATCTTGTATACCTATGCTGAATCTTTATGTTGTACAAACAAATTTTAAGTATCCTCTGTGTATTGATTATTCATGTTTTGCAAGTATTGTAATGCTATCAAGTTGGAATCAATAACTCCTTTTTCTTCTTTATCATATCTACTGGAAGTATTATATTCAGAAATCCTGTGAATTCTGAATGAAACTATAGCTGGGTTTACACGGATAGAGAAAACAGGAGAGTAGAGTAGTGAGTAGAGTGCACTCTACTTCCCACTCTACCAATTTTACTAGCTACTCTACTCTACTGAGCGTTTTTTCAGGTTACTACGGGTAGAGTTACTCTACTTGCTACTCTACTCTCCTGTTTACTCTACCCGTGTAAACCCGGCTTATGGAATAGTTTTTACAGTGTTTTTGATGAGAGAAGAAAAACAATCCAAGATAGTGCGTAGAGCCTTGTTTGGCGTTTATTTAGCTGAAAAGGTGATTTATTTATTCAATTTGTTATACTTTCAATTTATCTGTGTACAAACTTTTTATCATATTTTTTAAAATCATTATGGTTAGCAGAAGAAGTCAGGGATTATATAATTACATATCATTAGTAGAATTATTTTTAGAGAAAGACTTAAGGGAACCAAATGGACAGTCTCCTCCTTTTAAACCAAATTCCTACCTATAGTACGTACACATATATATTTATCTCTTTCTCCAGTTCTAGCTCCGATCCCTTGAACTATACCCTTTCTGTTTTTCTAGTCTGCCTTAGCTATAAATCCTGACCAGCTTATTATTGTGCTATGTAGTTCAATATTTACAGATAAGAGGAATCAAACCAATTTTTTTTGTTAAGACATCAAATACTTAAGTATTAACAACCCCTTAATAGCAACATTTTTATTCTTAATTTCTCACTATTAAGATATTCAGCATTTCGTAATGCATGTCGCTATGATTAATTTCTCAAGTTTTTATGGTGAAAGCATTTTTGTTTATTTACTTTATCCAATGCATTAATGCTTGGTGATATTTAATTTCTTTTTTTCTGACAATGTATAACTGATACACAAGGCATGTACCAATTAAATTATTTTAAGATTAATCAATCTTTTTTTTAATGTTCTCTTCTCAATCCTGGATTTTTTTGTCACTGGGCTATTAAATTCTTGGGTGTCATCAGTAAAAGATATGTTATATATTATGTATATGATTTAATATCTATTTCATTAAACGTTAAGTCAGCTTACCATACATTTTTCAATGTTTTAATTAATGGAAAACTAAGGAGAATTATGTTAAAATTATGTTTTGTTCAGTGTTAAGAATACCACCGAAACGAGAAGAGGATTCTATGAATTCCCCTCATTGGGACTTAAGGCCCGAAAGTGCTCCCTTCAAGATTTCATACAAGGAATTACTTATCGACCAACATCAACTCCCAATTATCTGTTGGATTTTTGCATCGAGTTTTTAACCTGAATGACCGCCCTTCTACACCAAATTTCTTCAAAATGTCAGTTCAGACAGTGTTTGTCAGTTGTTCTGTTCCCTTTCAGTCCTGTTCCCTTGTAACTGTATGTTTGTTTTGTTGTTTTGATGTTTTTTAATTGTTTTTTGTTCGATGATCCATCTTAAAATGTTTAATGGAGCTTATAAACTATAAATACAGTATAATATTTTTGGCTGAGTGTGTTTTATCCTCGACCACTGGACCGTACATTATACTCTTTGCTAACCGATCAATTTATTTGAACGATAGAAAGAATTCCTGTTTTCAGAGCTGACAAGCTCCCCATTCACAGCGGATTTAATATTATTATATTGGGGTCTATACCTTACTTTTGATTAACCCCACATGTATATAAGAAAAATATGAAAAGGAGTTTTATTTAGGGTTGGGACATTGATGTCGATGTATCGAAAACATCGATGTATCGGACTTAAAAACATCGATGTTCTCCCGAAACATCAAAAAGATTGATGTTATGGATGCATCGCACCCCAAAAAATGGGTGACAACGAATATCAGGATGAGAACGAGGGACTTTTTGAAACTGGAGACTTGCTTGTCACGTTGGACCGATGTCGATGTATCGAAAACATCGATGTTTTCTTTCAATGTTTTGGCTAACATCGATGTTTTCTTTCAATGTTTTGGCTAACATCGATGTTTGTTCTTTCGATGCCGATGTATCGAAAACATCGATGTTTAGCCATCGATGTCCCAACCGTTGTTTAATTTGGAAATGTAAACGTAGAACAAGTCATCTAACTCCTTTGACATTTGGATATTTCTTATTAATTCTTTATATCAATTGAGACTGCATATTCTTTATCCATTGTTGATCAAAATAATATCAATATAAATTTACAATATCTTTTTATTGTTACCTTAGTGCCCATGATCAATTTGCAAATATTATCATTTAATTTTATAAAATAATCGACAAATTTCTGTTGTTTATTCAAAGAAAACATTATTTTTGTTTTCAATTTTAAGTTTACTTTGACTATATCAAAAATGTATATATTTCCTTCTAATAATGTTTAGAATACAAAGTTTATGAATACCTTGGCAACATTGGACATTCTGATCTCCTTCTCGAACTTGCGTACTATAGCTTTCTTGTTTTTATTAAAATACGGAACTTTTTCATCTCAAAACCTTGAAAATTTAATTAATACACTTCATAGTCGAAAATAACTGTTTGCATGGGCGTAGAGTATATGTAATTTTGTACAATCGTGCTCAGCACATGTTTGAGAGATATCATATTTCTTTATGTTACAATCTTTGGCTAATTTGAAGTTCAAAGTGTCTTATTCGCCTTTAAGAGAAAAGGTATTTAAACCTAATCAGGATAATTTAAGTAAAGTTTTTTTTTTGATATTTGAAATATTATTAATGCGTGTTAGAATTTTATCCTGCTAAAAAAAAATTAAAAAAAAAAACTATTAGGGGGCTTGAATTTGGTATTAAACAAAATAATAATAATTCATCAATGATACATTAAATAATAGTGTTGTACAATTGAAGTGAAAAAATATTTGTAGAATTATAAATATGTAATATATAAATAGGTTAATCAAATGGTAATAATAACTACACGTGTATTTGATAAGGAGGATATAAAACATGAGTGTTTATAATATTTTATATATTAGACGTTAATAATTAACTTATATTTGTCTAAAATAATTCTCAACAATTAAGAGCTTTAGGTTTATAACTTTAACCTTATAAGATTATCAATTTTTAAATTTTTGGTAGTTTTATTACTACGGAAAGATTAAATTTTAAATAATCCAAATTACAATTATCAATAACTACGGGAGACATACAGAGATAAATACACCCCCGCACCGGGATGTAATGTGGATTATTTAAAACTTATAAGATTATAAAACCATATTTATAGTTATCCCAAAGGTTTTTGTTTTTTTAGCTTATTTGGTGTTCTCCATATGAGTTTATAAAGAACAAAGGCAATGCATTAAATTTCACATCCTAGGTATTCTGGTGAAAACTGCGTATTAGGATATGAAACACTGTGGCATCAAACATTTTTTTTTAGGATAACTCATACATTGTCTGCAGAAGAGGTGTACAAAATCAAATAATCAAATCAGCTCATCCCTCCAAATTTGAATTTTGAATCACCATTAACAATGCTAAGCACTCCCTGAAGAGTGCTTTCAGTTGTGTGAGTGAATAAAGAGGTTTCACATCCTTTAAGACATGGTATTCACCAGAAAAATCAATCGTGAAAATCACTCCAGCCATAAAGGACTACGCACAATATCAATTTGTATATATACTTCATTTTAATTTATTTTAAGGCCTAGTATTTCTTAATAAATAAAATACTGTCTAAAATTCACTATGAATTGAGTATGGAGCCAATAATTCTCTAGAAATGAAGTATAGCATTATGTTGTAGTGCCTGGCCAAAAGGGCCCCTAATT
>KZ651086.1:352567-378809 GCA_001010745.2 Gerris buenoi | reverse complement strand
TTTTTTTTTACGAAACTTTTGAAAGAAGCATTGTGAGGATGATAAGTATTATTATTGACAAAAGGCAGTTAGGAATTGTTTATACTTGTTGTCACTTGATCTCAAGAACCCAGTAGTTTGCACTATCACAGCACAACATCACCGGTTCCAAGTGGTCAGCAGATACTCTTCGGAAAAAAGTTTAAGTTTATGCATAACGAACGGGACAATGCGAAATTTGGTAAAACGAAAGAACCAAGGATTTTGTTGTAATCTTGATTACTAAGATCTCTATCTATATCTATGTTACTTGTTGATATCCTTGAGAAATGGTAGCGACCTTGAACCACGTGACTAATTTGATCGTTAAAGAAGAAGATCAAGCGTTAAGTAAACCCTCGTTAAGTCGACGGCACTTGACCGAATTATAATTAAAATAAATGAATTGTCGAGTGATTATAGTTTAGCTCAAGTCAATGTGAAGTTTCATAACAAGGGAGTTAAGTATCTATTTTTTAGATACAAGGATGCGAGTGGAATGCTTGGCTCCGGTCCAGGAAACATTCTACACTGGACTAGGAGGAAATCGGTCCGATTCACTTCCTCGAACTCGACTCTTATCTCCGCCTTTCTTTACCTACGTCTCACCGTAGATAAATAAGATCCTTTTAATCGTATTATCCTAGTACAGTAAAAATCCATTTTTTTCTCCAAAAAGTACCTTAAAGACTAAAAGACCTTAACTGAAATGACGCTCGTAGTTCGACGTAATGTGTAATCGTACCTCAATTAACAAGCCGTATAATACTCTGAGAGCAAACTCGGAGCTTGTCTGCGTACTTATAATAAGCGTTGTATTTCGACAGGGACAATCTATAGGGCAGAAAGGCAGGGTCGGTTCAGACAGAAAGAATACGCCAAATGACTTTCATGCGTACCTATATGTATGCTCAGATATCCAAATCAGGCTCCACGCATCTTTGCAGAATACTACCTACCAGTTTTACAAATCGATTATTGACATTGTTTTCTCAATAAAAGTTTTTCCTTGAGACGTATACAAAAAAGTGACAACGAAACATATCGATGCATTTTTCAATATAAGGGTCAATAATATCGGTGACAAAAGTAATGTAGTCGACATAGCCATTTTATAGGAAGTCGGTCAGCGGATGAACACGAATTTTTACAGGGTTAAGTTGGAAGAAAATAAGTTGATGATAATATAATTAGAAGATAATAAATATATTGGATTAAACGGTTTTACGTGTATATGTCCAGTTGAAATGCTATCGGTATAGATGTAACTTTGAGGGACCTACTCTGGCCTTAGACGAGTAAATAGATTATGAGGATTTGCTTGAAGTTTGAACTCTAACTATTCCTGACTTATTATGAAAAAAATAAATATATTTTTGGGTACCTGTTGACGACGCCGACCTAAACTCACCTTTATAACAGTTAAATTTGTCACGGACGTACCTTGTTTTCTTGGACTGACGAATAATGACAGAGCCTTGAAAAATAAATAATTTATCGTTTCAATTGGACTGAAAGTTTTTGCTCATCAATTTACTGGGTACAATGGAGGGAGACCCGGTCAATTCAGTTCATTGGTTTAATTTAATCCGCCGGATAGAGAGAGAGAAAAATAAATTAAATAACGCAGACCCTACAGTATTATTTTTTCTAACAAATTATTTTTTTTCCGCTTTTTCTAGTTTAAGGATAAAAAATAAATAAATGAATAAAACAAATAAAGAGGTAGGGAAAATGGATAACATAACAATAAGCGACTTTTTTCTGCTCTAGAAGGACAATAAGATCCAATCGAAATAAAATATTTCTTCTTTTCTCTTCTTATAATTAGTCTTTAGGAATGAACAATTAAAAAAAAAATTATACGTCGGCCATACCTGGGCTGATGATGTAGCTCGATTAATTAAATTATTAACTGCATTAATTTTTGTGTAAAAGGGTAGTTACTTTTTTTTAAAAAAAAATCAATAATTTTTTCGTTTATTTCTTTTTCATACCATTTTGTTTTAATAAGGCCATTTTCTTCTCTAATTATGGATACATCTAAAAAGTTAAGTTTTTCTTCTTCTATTCTGTAAATTATATTTTTATTTTGGCTATTAAATGGATCTAGTCATTTTTTACATTGCGTTTTCTTAACTACTATATTGTAATCATCTACGTATTTACTTATTAAATTAGGTTTAGATTATTAAATTAAAATTTAGATTATTAGTTAGATTATTAAATATAATTCCAGTATGATTTACAGACATATTTCCAACCATAGGGACTCCTTTTATTATTCCATATATAATATCTTTAAATCGTAAATACGTATTATTACAGCAAAATTTGATTCGTTCTAAAATAGCAGTTTTACATTGGATGTTGGTGTAAGGTTTTATATTAAGCCCAAGTTATTTGAATAACTTTGTAGAGTCCTACAAGCGGAATATTGCTAAGTATTGATTTTATTTCAAAAGACACCATTATTTCATCCGTGTATATTTTTTTAAAGGAGTTTTCCTATTAATTTGTTTACTTTTTTGTTTGATAATTTGTTACTTTTTTTCTAATTTATTTAATTTTTTTTCTCTGAATTCTTCCTAGAGATTCTATAATTATTTTTATTGTCTAGAAGTTATTTTTAGAATCTGATTGGTCTTTTGTCTGCTTTACATACTATAAGATCTGTATTTTGATTTAAAAATTTTAGTTTTTTATGGAATCTAAATATATTTGATTGTCTATTGATCCTGTTTAAAATGTTTTACATTTATTTTGTAATTTATGTATTACATTTATTATGAAACTTCATTATCTCGGTTATTACTTCTGATTGCATTAATATGTTTGTTTTTTTTTGACGTGTTTAATATTTTAAAAGGATATTCAATATCTGTTATATTACTTTAAAATTGGTTCAAATTAGTTACATTAAAATTATGTCCTGAACTTATTTTTTTATTTTTATTTTTTTTTCACGAGATAGGTTAGGTATATCTAAATTTGTTAAATTAATGTAACACTTGTATAATTATAATTCACTATAAATAATTTGTTGTTTTAACTGGTATTTTGTGGCACCACTTCATCATTATGGCTAGAGGGTTGGTAGAAGGTAACAAATAATTTGTTGTTTAAACTGATATTTTGTGGCACCACTTCATCATTATGACTAGAGGGTTGGTAGAAGGTAACACAACATTATTATCACTATAATTTTATATTTTTGTTCTATTTTGTTATATGTTTTGTTATATAGTTTTATATTTTGTTCATATTTCGTGTTGCATGTTAACTTAGTAAGAGTGAATTCTGTACTAAGGTAACTACTTTACAAACATTTATGACAGACTAACATTACAAGGTGGGGGTAGGCTAAGGCTGTGAATAAAAGGAATATGGAAGGAACCAAGGTTGAAGTTGAGATCCAAAGCGGATCCCAATAAAGGTATGGGTGATTCCTTATAGCTAAACAATTCCTTATATTACTATTACTAAAAGTATACCTTACAACTACCAGACATTATTTTATTTATTTTTTTTAAATATTGGTTTAACTAGAACTGACTTGTTGATTTTCAAAATTCTATATTTGTGTCTCGGAAAAGTCTTTGAATTTCCAAGTTTTCAAAGAGGTCTTTGAATTTCCTATATTTTGACACGAGTTTAGAAGTTCATATCTATCTACATGTAGGTAATACATTATCGGTTTCTGGATCATTGTTGGCAAAACTGGGTACGTCTCAATGTTTTTGATGTTTGTCATTTTCTATATTTTCTGCCAAGATTTATAGTGCTCTGTAACGCGAGTACTTATTGTCCTACGCATTACACATAGATAAACTTTTACAGGTCACACATATCAATTTATAAACTCCGCATTTATCTCTAGTTCCGATTGGTTGGAACCTAGTTGTGAGTACGGTCTATAACTGACTTATGATCGTTTTTGTTTTTTAAAATTTTCCTACTTGTTCTGACAGCTTCCCCAAGTTTAGTAAACTAATCCAGGGATTAGGGATTTTTCCTATTGGTTCTAAGTTATTTATAATATTTATTGCTAATGTTTCATTCAAATTAGCATTTTGTGTGACAAATTCATCATTTTGTCTATTATTCTTGTGCCCATTATTTGTAGCTATTGTCTTTATAGTAGACATTTTTTTTGTTGGCCTATATCATCAATGGAAGTAATAAGTGCTCGATGAATTATTGTATGGAAAGCAAAAATTTTATGTTTATACAGGTTGTTTGATTAGTTGTAGATTATTATATCTGTGTAGATAGTTTTTCAAAACGATAAAGTTGATTGCGTTATACTTTGGACATAAAAAATTATATTTCTTACATACTCGTCATGATGAGTTATTTTTTCATAGTTTTTATTCCTATCTATTATTTGGTATGGTCACAAATTGTTTACTTAATATCGAAATCGCCTTTCTAAATAAACCAAATATCACAAGCATAACATGATAACTATAGGGTAACCTAGTAAAAACCTTTCAAAAAATTGTTTTTAACAAAAACAAAAGAAAATTTTAGAAACAATTTCTAATAAATTTTAAATTAACTTAATTTAGCTAATTTTTAATCATTTTAATTAAATTATCCAATTTATTGTACATGTTAATTAGTAATAAAACTAAATTTACATTTTTTTGTATTAGACTGATGAGCGTTTAATTTGGTGGGAAATTATGAATTGATTTTTTATCATTTCAAAATACCTGAATAATATTTGTTTAAGTCTTTTGAATCAGTTTTTAGATTTATTGAGTTTTGTGACAATGCTATATAAGCAGCTTTTTTTTAATATTTCTGTTTTTTCTTTTAGATTATGGTGATATTTATTTTTGATCTTGTTTATTGGCCGAATTTTATATTTTTTAGATATGTTATTTTTTTAAATTTTCAGTTAGTCATTTAATATATGTAAGGGATTTATAGCATTTTCCGTTTTCTATGTTGGTTATTTTGATATTTGTTTAAGCTATGAGAAATAATTTATTTATACGTAGATGAAATAATTATCATTTAAAAAAATAATTATATAGAAGAATCATTAAAAATCTTTAACGAACAAAACAAAACTCTAGTATTCGCCATAAAAAGAGAATTAGACAACAAAATTAATAACTTAGACTTATCCATTAAAAGAGAAAAGAACAGCCAAATTACTACTATATGGTAAGAAAAAATTACCACTCCAGTCACCCGTTGTATCAAAAAAGCAACTCTATCGTCAATTAACTAAAAAAAAAGCAATTGCGCTTACAGATAAAATTTATTCCAACACTAAAAAATATAATATAATAGGTAAATAGGTAAATAAACTCTGGCACATAGCTAAACAAAAAAAACAAAAAAAACTTAAAGTACTATAAATCCTTATATTAAAGAACTAACTAAAAATATCTAACAAACTTTCAAAGAAAAAATATAAAATTTGGTTTGGCCAATAAATAAGATCAAAAATAAATTTTACCATAATCTAAAAAAAACAAAAAAAAACAAAAAACAGAAGTAATTTACAAAATCAACTGTAGAGACTGCAATAAAATATACATTAGAGAAACTATGCAAAGATTGGAAAATAATGTAAAACAACATAATTATTATATAAAATCTAAAACTGTAAAAAACTACTCTCGCCATTCTTACTACCAATTACAATCACCATATAGACAAAGAAAATTGAAATAATATATATAGAAAGAAATGAAACAAAACGAAAATATATTGAAGCTGCTTATATAGCTGTCAGAAAACTAAATAAATCACAAAACTTGTTCCGGGTTAAGGTTCGTGAACCCGAAAATACGATATAATCAGATTACGGAAAATAATCAAACTTAGAAAGCTATAGAAAACTCTATTTTTATAAGAATGAAGAAAACCAAACAATACGTCTTATAAATATTTTGTCAAGACTATATCAAATATAAAGAAAGCAATAACAAAAACCCAGGTTGGTTCTCCCGACACACTCCCATCTTGAGTCTGCCAACCAGTTCCCAATGTACAACAGAACGTTTAATTTAAAAACGCACAGGTTTATGTATGGGTCAACCATTCCTGGTAGTTTCAACTGTAGAGATTACTTCTTCACTAGGAGGTTCTTGATTCCGAGCAGCAGAATCTAAATAATTTTTCGCTTTCGGTGTTGTTTTTATCCTCAGTTATGAACCAAAGAGCGACTGATAGATAGGATAAGGGTTTCTACGAAACCTTAAAAATAAAAAAAAATAAAAAACTAGGACATTACTTCTCCGTCAGTATTAATTGGATGCAGGTTAAGTGAGTTAGTGTCCTATAATTCGTTTAATCCCCCCCCCCAAATCCTTTAAAATACTTAAACTTATACTTAAAACTGTCGGCAACAAAATTGACGAATCGAGTCTAAGATCCGAATGTTTTAACCGTTTTCGTTGGGCAAAAACTAAATATTTAATAGAAATAAACACGAAGAGGTCCATTTTTTCAGTTGATAACTGAGATTAGTTTTGTTTGTGAATCACCTACACAGAAAGCTAATTGCCATCAGAGCGAAAGCATTCTTATTCGGACGTTTCATTTGTTTTGAACATTGTCATTTCGGGTAGTCCAAATTATTTCAATTAATGAATATTCAGTGAAATAACACAGACAGATATTTAAGTTCTGTCAGTAAGCACGAAAGAAAATTATTTGTGCCAAAATGAGTTTCCTCGACCAAATATCCGAGCGAAATATCGAAGAAGAAACCTATAGTTTCGATTGATTTTGACAAACTTAACCTAGACTTGACAGCTTTCTGGTAGCTAAGAAGAGACTAACAAATAAAATAAACCCTCATAAACAAGATAATAAGGTTGTAGACATTTAAATTTAAAACATATTTTTGGTTGCTCGGGTCTACAGTAACGGTCTATTTGTGGTAAGAAAAAAGGTTTGTAGGCATTGCATGTTAAGCCTAGGTGTCGTAACCATTTAAAACCCCACAATCTGTCGGACTTATTTACTATCGCGTTAACTAAGTTTTTGAATCGGAGAGGATATCCATTTTCTGTGAAACAATCGATAAAAACAGATAAAATGTCTGTACATTTCCAGACGAATAGAATAGAATTTTCAGACCGTTCCGGTCATAATGAAATTCATCGGCCCAAGAAGCTATTTATATTCATTAAAAAGGGAAGCCGACGAGAAACTCGGCCCTTATCCACGCCTTCTATCTCGAAAATAATTAAATATCGAACAACATATATTAATATTTCGTGTATAGAGTAGAGTCGACTTTCGGCTAAAGGTCATCTTAAAGGTCGAAGTTCGAGGAAAAAGGATTTTAAGGTTAAGAGAATTTTCAAAAGGAGTCGAAGGACCGAGATTAAAAGGGTACTACTCCTAATAAAACTGCCCCTCTTGGAATCTGCTGGATAAACTTACCGCAAATTGAATTCACTTGAAACTCCACTCTAATAACAATTCCGATATTTGTGTACCGTACACAAATATAATTTAATTAGCACTTAACTACAAATAGCTTGTGTAAAAAATATCAATTCCCTTACCGACGAAAAGCTAGAGAACTATTCTGAAACATCTAAAGTACCCATGCATGAATTAATCTACGGGTAAAACACTATAAAATGCTCCATTCACTTCTAAACCTTTGATGATACCAAACTCAAATTGATTAAAACTCAAATAAAATACACATACTAAAGATTAAAAATAGATGAGTAAGGGTTAAAGACTAGGGCTCGCCAATGTGTTCAAGGCTGTATACTGTATACTTATACGCCACTGCCATTTACATGGTAAGCAAAAAGCAATCGACTACACTCCGTACAAGCAGTTAGCATATTGAAGTTTACCAAGGAGGCATTCTCTGAAATTCGATACCTACTGAAGAAAGTAGGTACAAAATAAATAAAAAGGGTGAAAAATACATAATTTCAGGGGGGAAAAGAACAGAAATTATCAACAATTAAGTATTAGCAATAGTTCTTTAAATTCCTTAATTATTTAAAAATTCAGTTTTAAAATTATATACATATACGTATTTGATGTAGATTAACTATTCATACGAAATATCTAACCTAATAATTTATTTGTTAAGGCTCAGTAGAAAAATGTGGTCATTTATTTTTTTAAACTATGATCCAGTTCTGGCCAAAATAATGGACCGAAATTATGAAAAACAAAAATGTTTATAAACAAATTGTCCACAAATTTGTCACATTTATAAATATCGGATGGAATTATTCGAACTTGGTTGCAAACAAAGGTAAATTCAATTTTCTGAATAATTTATCATTAAATAAATTGTTAAAATAATAATTTTTATTTGACCAACATAAAGCTAGAATTTTGTGTTTAAGTAAATCTTTCGTACGAAGGATCATGAAAATCACATTGTCCACCAAAAAGGGCCCGCTTATATTATAAAAAAGATTTACTGATATACAAAATTCTAGCTTGTTAATGTAATTGTTAGTCAGGCACTTTTTTGCACTCTATCTCCTGGACTATAAGATTAAGAGTAAACAAATCAAAATACTTAAGTAACACATTTTATTTACAAAAATTAATATACAAGTGAAAATGTAAGAGTTTTATTAATATCAATTTGGTAGTATGATTTGTCTGTCAGTTTCTCTCCTCTAAATTAACATTGACCATATTGAATAAGATGAAAACATCGCAATCAGTGGCGTAGGTAGGGCATTGGGGGCCCCTCGCTAAAATAAATTGTTGACAAAAAAAAAATTGTGTTCATGAAAGGGTCTCCTGACAATGGTATAGAAGTATAGGTCATTCCAAGTTAGATTTTATTATGCTCTACAGGCACCCCCATCGACATTAGTAGGTACAAAGGTAGTAGTTTCATGTTTTCTTGGATTTGGGGCTCCCTGGCACCTAACACCATAGTTACGCCACTGATCACAATATCCTTCTGCTTTTTGGTTGTAAAAAAAAGGGCCGTTTTTTGTCACTCAATAGACTTCTCGACTCACTCGACAATTAATTATATTTATTCATTTAATCCTTTTTCGCAATTTTATGACATCGATTTTTTTTTTAATTTTCAAGTGGAGTATCGAATGATAGCTGCTAGGTAGATTACAAATACATATATATCTAATCTTTTAAAAATTGATTTCTTCATTGGATTTATGAATTAAAATATCCCCCCCCCCTCACTAACCACCCTTGTGACGATTAATTTATTATGTGAAGTATAATTAATATACAATTGTATATTAATTATATTGTATAATAATAATTTTAATTATTAATATAATTATTAAGTATTATAATTATAATTTTCATTGTCTATTAAAAGTTGAGGAATATTTTGAAGGGGAATGATGTTAACTACTCTGCATTCAGTAAGCACACTTAGGAAAGTATACATATCAAGTATATGTATACATTTATACATTATTGTTGTTATAATCATTACACTAACCACTAACTATACCAATACTCTTACTGACTCCCTACTCCTACACTCTTTCTATTTATTTTCTACATACTTATTAAATACAGAGACAGGGCCCTCGCTCTAGAGTTTACTTTTCTCTATTGAGGGTCCTCACCATCACTTATTTAATTATTCTTAACAATAACTTATTTTTATTCCTTAGTTATTTTTATCAAATATTTATATTTATGTAAATAAATAAAATATTATACATATGAGTAAACATGTAATTAATAATGTATTTAAAAATTAGTTGTAATGTAACAATACTATAGTGAAATAAAAACAATCCATTCATTCACAATAAACGAATTCGTTAGGTATAGTCCGTTCCGTGCTTACACGTAGTATTTCTGATTCGATAACAATGCTGTTATTTCATAAACACAAATCGTTAGAATTAGGGCCATCCATATTCGTATTCCAATTTCTAACTCCTTGACATGGAAAACTATAATTATTACTTTAAATAAAAATAAATATTCAAAGGAATTAATCGATAAAATCCAAGTTAACCAAGTCAAGTATCCAACAAAGAGAGACATAATTGATTTATTTTGCCTCTGTTTTCCCACTTAAGGTTAAAAACATTAGTCCGCCCGATTTTGCCAGTCTGGGCAATCTTTTCACGTCGTACAATTGCCACAAATGAAGGTCCCACGAGGTGTTCTACACATAAAACTGGCTCAAAACGAAATTAGTTTTCAAAATTCAATGTATTTATTTCAATCTCCAATAATCTGGGCCCAGCCGATAATCAAGCCAATTTAGTATACTCATCTTCATTCAATTCAATGCATTTAATTCCTAAAAATTGGGCCCAGTGTATACGTACATTAATTCAATTCTAGCATTCAATTTCATAGTCAAATATTTACGGAAAATACCAGTGTATCTGACATGAATGTTTTTAAAAAACAATTATTGCGGCTCCAATTTATGTAATCATTTGGGGGGGGGGCCTCTATTTACGTCACTCTACAGGCTGCCTTTTTTAATATATCAGAAGCACGCTACGCTCACTTCGATAATAACTATTAATTTGATTAATCACTACCATACCTGCAACGACGAAGTGTTTTTGTATCTACATTAATTCGAGACTTCAGTCGAGTATTGGATCTTTAAGCAGTAGTCGATGTATTTCTATATTCTCGGGGTAAGGGTTTGCTGCCATAAAGGACTAATCCTTCCTTATTCATTCTTAGGTATTCTTTCCTCGTGGCTTTTTCTCGTGATGTCATAGAGTCCCGGTGGTCACTTAGTCCACAGCGTCTGAGATCTCGAATTTTCTAGGCCCGACAGTCTTGGTGAATTATTGAAGAAAATCAACCAACGTTCATTTAGTTGACCCAAAGTTGGTCCTACCGACTGCGCCAGTTAAATCAGCTCTCTTGAAGTTATACAGTTACTGAAGTTTATATGCTTATTGAAGCTATACATCTATTTGAATTATACAGTACAGTAATGAAACTTACTTAAACTGATTCACAAATTACCTATATGTAGTGGAGAAAATGCTGCACAGAGATTTAAGATGTATAGTAATGAAACAAATTTAAATTACAAACACAATAAGAGAAGTGCTCTCTGCTTTGCGGGAGTACTGGCTAATAAACATATATTAGTGCTGAGGTCATAATTACACTGTGTCCGTGTGTGTTTGTTGGTGTGTCTATGTGTTGCTTGCTACAGCACAATACTTGAATATAACTAGCGCAAGTGGAGTTGATATCAATAGAATAATAAAATGCCAAAAACACATAATTTTCTTAAACTTGAACAAAAGGCACTGTTCCCCTTATTTCTAGATTGAGGCATTATTTTCAAAGTAAATAAAAAATACATTTTTAAGTTTTAGGTAGTATTCATACTACGGAAAGTTTAAATTTTATTTAAATTATAATTATTATTAATAATGTGAGACAAACAGAGAAAAATAGACTCCAGCGCCGGGACTGGAGTCTATTTTTCTCTGTGAATAATAATTATGATTTGATTTGAATTAAAAAATTAAAATTCAGAATTAACAAAAATTACGTAAAATTAAAGTAAAACATAGAGAACAGATACTCAGTGCGAGGTAGGAGCGCGCAGGCGCTTGTACAGTATAAAAGTAGAGGTGTTAGGACCCTATTCTGTCTCCAGAGGATTAATTTTTTGTTCCGTAAATTCTTATAGCAAATAAAGAGCACGATTTATACGACGAAAGCACTGTTAGCTTGTATTTATGACGATATCAGTTCTCCAATACGTAGTCTTATTTTTGTTTACGAAGAAACAAAATGTATATTCGAGTTTTATTCGGTATCGCCCTCGGAAATACACAGGCACGACAAGATGCATTTGTCCGAATTTCCAGCAATCAAATTTCTGGCGGAACTGTTTAAAAATGATTGTAGGAGTCTTATCGTGGTTTTTGATATCGACTTGTCGGGTTTTATCCATCGAATGTAATTTGCATGTGCGATAATTAAATCTAGATGAAAACACCGATTCGTCCTGAAGCTTCTAAAATCAGTCTTTAGAGAGGACGATTTGAATAAGGAGTTTTGAAAAGTGAATGGCCTGGTTTGGGGAAAGTTAAAAACGGACGATGTAGTAGGTAATATTTTGGTAAGCGGGGAGGGAAGGTTGGACCCGGAGGATGTTTGTCCGCATCGATCGGATCTTTCTTTCCTTACCCTCTTACTAGGGGAAAAAATTGATTTTTCAGAAAAAGTAAACGACTTATTGTCGAGTTTGGAGGGGAGGGTGAAAATACCACGGCCGTAATTTCTATAAGTGATATAGAACTATATTTCTAGTGGCGGTTCAGCGGCCTAGCATCGTATTTCGACGTCATCTCCCTGTTCAAACGAGCGTAAAACTCAAATCAACAAGATGTTTCTGTTCGATGCCTTCATCCCGGTTACAAATAAAATTTCAGGATAGCGAGATTCAGTCGAAAGTCAAAAATCAAAGTTTTGCATTTACCGACTTCTCTTCTAGAAATGTATCTTTCCATGTTGAAGGTGTAATACAAGAATATCGGTAGTAACAAAATTCAGAGCAATATAATATCGGTACGTGTAGAATAGGCTCGTCATGTTAACGCTATTATATTTAAAATGTCGTGCAGTTCACCTAAGCATTTCCTTTGCAGAAAATTCAAACCAGATCGGTCGGACTCAGGTTCTTCCTGGTCTCAGGTAATAAACTTCACATATGGCATTAATACATTTAATTTTTATGGTTGAGTACAATTACATTATGCTACAAAATAAATATGTCTCTGATGAATTTGACACTCTTAATAAAAGTTTTTTTTTTAATTTATCATTTAGATATGTAGTTTATAAAGTAAAAAGAAAGATTGGCGACGGCGCGAAAAATTCAGTTTGACATTTTGTCGGATTTACGCTTTTTTAGGTCCCCTGAGTGAAAACCACTCGATATTCCATCGGTCAAAACATTCTACAATATATTTTCTATTTTCCGTGTCGGTAAATCGTACCAGATTAAAACGGTTCGAAATAAGACAAACCCTTTTCTTTTCTATAAACAAGACCTCAAACATGCAATCGTTATGATATTGATAATCTGTGAGTTTTATTTGGGCGTTAATAGGTTATTGTAATAATAATATCGTTTACCAAGGCTTTCAATACCCGAGAAAGCAGCGTACAACCAACTAAGTAAAAAGGTATTTTTAATTTGACGTCTCTATGAATTTTAACACTGGGAAATGTAGCCATCTATTCCTTGTTCGAATCACGGGTCAACAGTAGCATTACTTATATAAACGGCTTAGTATGTATACGTGATTATTGTAGCACTGTAAAAATCGTAAATAGGTGAAAAAGCGGACGAGGAAAGTTAAGTTAGAGTTGTTTTATAGGTTTTGGAGATAGCGATAAAGACGTGTTGAACTGGGTGGTGAAGGTGGGAAATGCAAGTGACGAGGGGTATGGGGAGTATGGGTCTGGGATGCGGGGGTGAGAGTGCCGAGTAGTAGGGTAATTCGGTGGTGTGCAAGGAGCGATTAGGTCGAGCGGCTCGACCCCGCAGTCCCGCAACCCGACAGCCACCCGATGAATGAAACTAGTGTAGATGTAGAGACACTGTGGAGGCGGGCCCGCTCATTAGTCGCTAACACACCTGCCATCTGCATCCACGTCCCGCCTCCATACCCTTGACTCCCCTACCCTCATTAGAATAGAATGGCAACCAGTCGATGTTTTCCCTCTCACACACGATCCGCCCGACTAAACAGCACGGGGTACGTCATCCTCCCTCTGACGTCACAAAGCCTTCATTACTCCCTTTTAGTCGTAGTGCCGTTATTAATCCACCTCCCTCCACCGTACTACCTACAACCTACTCCACAATGTTAATTACGCTTCACGCACAGCACATACCGTTAAACCACGTCCGATACACGGATGTTCGATAGCCACCGGCACAACCCCCTGTATTAAATATTCTACAATCACCTGTTGCATCTTGTTCTCGGCCAGTGTTTCACCTCGTCTAATGTATCTATCTGTTGAAGTGTAAGACCGTCTACTAATACATTTATGATTTCTATAAAGTGCTAGAATTCGGCGATAAAGAAGGATTTTGGTAAGCTAATCGATATTAAGCTTAAGGGTAGGTTCGGTTGATTGCAAAGCTGACATATTAACCTTTTTAAGATATAATGGGGTCGTCGGAATTATTGGCGCCAGCCTGGCTAAACCCACACCGGTCCCTCTGAATAGTACACTCGAATACTTATATAATAATTAGGAGATATCATTAGAATAGGCGAAATTTCAGACAACCTGAGATGGTACACATACATATGAACGCACTATCGTAGTAACTAGTGAGGATTGTTTCCTTGTATGTAAATTTTATTGATATTAGTGTATTATACCTAACCTAGAGAGAATTTTCTATCTATCTAGAGAGTGTATAACATATAGACAATGAATGAATCTCTTTATTCTTTTTAAAACTAAGTGAGGAGATATATAGTATTAACGATTGATTTGATTACTGTTGCATATATTTTATTTAACTCATGACATTTAACAATATTAAATATAAAACAAAACAAATCAAAATACAAGTTAACAAGCTCCCCCTCGAAGAGGAGACTCGTCTTCTCTTTGTCTTAATACTAATTTTGAGCTGTGCTTTTGATGAGCAGCCAAACTTAGCGGTTTCTTCATGACTACAGCAGTATTATCACTAGAGGGAACATATTTGAGTTCTACCACCTTTTCCCTAACGAAATGGTACTTGATAGATATGTGCTTTGTTTTTGATTTATCAATAAAACTTTTAGCATGGGCTATAGCTGATTGCCTGTCGCAATACATTACCCCAGGTTTCTTGATAAGCTCCGGGGAATTTATTTGAGATAATATTTCTCTGATTCAAGTGATATCTCTGGCACAACTAGCCATAGCAACATATTCCGCCTCCATTGTACTTAATGCTGTAGTACTCTGTTTAGCAGTTTTCCACACGATAGGTGTTCCAGCTTACATTATGACGTACCCACTGGTGCTCCTGGTGCTCCTTCGTGTTTCGATGCAACTTGCCCAATCCGCATCTGTAAATGCCGACAGTGGCTCGTTACTTTTCTTAACCAAGATACCCAAATCCTTCGTACCGATTAGATATTTGAGTACTCTTTTTGCGGCCAACCAATGAACTTTCCTATATCGTGAACAGTATTAAGCAAGTTTGCATACAGCAAACGTAATATCGGGTCTTGTCCAGTATGCGAGGTACAACAAGGCTCCTATCAGCTCCCCGAACGGGCAATTCTCCTCATCTTCGTCACACTGGCTGTTCTCCTCCAGGAACATGCTTAACTTCCATGGGAGTGGATGCCCCTTTAGCATTAATCACTGCATAACGTCTGGCCAACTTATTAATACTAGGTGTGCAATACTTGCAATATTGAGATGAGCGTGCATTTTAATCATATTTAATATTATTATTATTATTATTTATTTATTTATTTATTTATTTTTTTAATTTTATCCTATTTTACCAATAGAATGACCCCTCATAAATGAAAATATGACAATAGTTGACATAAAACAATAACTGTACTCTTAAAGGGCTTTCCGACGACATGCATCTTGAAGGGCATATACTATTTTAACTTTTGTACCCCGTACCCCCGTGTACCAATTTGGACCATTTCAGATTTATACCTTCCTGTGGTTGGTAACTATGACGATGCCAAATTTTGAGCGGATCGGCTCAGCCGTTCGGGAGAAAACTTTTGTACTTTGTACCCCGTACTCCTGTGTACCAATTTGGACCATTTCAAATTTATACCTTCCTGTGGTTGGTCACTATGACCGTGCCGACTTTTGTGCGTATCGGTTCAGTCGTTCAGGAGGAGTATGCATCCAAAAAAATGCAAAGAGTACTATAAGAGCTTCGCTTTGCTCAGCTCAATAATTCTCTTGTATCAATAGTACGCTCCCATCATTGAAATGCTCAAATTTTCAAAATGTGTGATTGTAACTTATCATAAAAGAGGTTCATTAACCAAACATCGTCTCACACAAAAAAATGTAATCGAAACAATTGACCGGTTTCAGCTGTTCTAAAGCAACCTTCTTCAGATAATCTAGAGGTTACTGGCTCGACTTCAAAAGTACAATCGAAGACTTTTACTTTCGAGCCAGTAAGCTCTAGACTCTAGATTATCTGAAGAAGGCTTCTTAGAACTAGAACAGCCGAAACCGGTCAATTGTTTTAGATACAATTTTTTGTGTGATTACGTCGTTTGGTTGTTGAACTATACCTCTTTCATGGAGCTTAAAATGAATCAGTTTTGTTTTTAGCTTGTTTGATAATAACCTTAGTAAAGTTGTTTAAAATGGATTTTTGTTGGTTCAAAGAAAGAATATGTTATAGTATGTATATAGTTTTAAAGATTATTAAATAGGTCAGTTTTTTCTGAGTTTTAGATTTGTATGCTGACCGTAATGAAATGGGGTTCATACTTATATCCATTATTTTGTACTACCTAATAATTACATTTTAAATGCATCTGACCTCCCTCTGTATAACTTTTTTGGCCAACAATCTATAAAATATTAAATAAAATTAATCCTCTTTTAAATGATGAAAACTAAATCTCTTTTATTGCAACAAAAACAATTATTCCTCGGAAAAATCGATATATATCGATTACTTTTTGAGAACTATTCAGATTATTAAAACTCAAAATAGATTTCCAAATACAAAGTAAAGTTGTGTGAAAAGAATGAAAGCTTCAATTTGCACGAAATAAAAGAACTATCAAATGCGCACGCAACATAGACTTTATAAATAATAAATCGTTTGATTTTTCTGTCCTCGATTCCTGAATCGGAGAAAAAGATGATTAATTTAATATGGGAGAAGAGGATGATATTATTAAAAAGACTTTGCCTTCTGTACTTTACTGAAACCTTGTGTAGTTCACTGAAATTATTATTTACCTTAATAATATAGTAGGAGTCTAAGTTTTCGGCTGTGCGGATTCCTACCTCCTTCGACGTATTTTTTAACTGCCTTATTACAAAAGCGCTCTTTAAAGAAATTATCCGAACAATATTTAAAATTAATAACCGGTGAAAACCGATTGCTTTGCATTATGTAGTTTGTTGTTTTTATTAAAAGTTTTGCATCAAACGCTTTTTATATTTTATCATGTGCTTACTTTGGTATATAGTTTGTTTTTTGGTTAAAATCATTGGATTGTTTTATTTATTTTGAGTAAGTTCTATAACGGATAATGTTAAACGGACTTCTAATAATTCAAGCAGATAAATAAATTGTATAATAAAAAATATAATATTAAATAAAATGGTCATTCGCTTCTGTTCACAATTATATAACAAGTGACTAACATTTTTATCTCTAAAATGCTCGGTTATTTCAAATAATAGGTATAGCAATTGTAAGTATTCTGTTTCGTTTTAACAAATCTTATTATTACGTGGTGACGTCTAATAAGAGCAACAAGTGAATTTCCCCTATTTTTTATTTTTTTTTTTATCTTTTTTCTAATTTTGATTATATAAAATGGCACATTAATTTATTTATTATATATGTATTATGGAAATCTGTTTTCTTTAAACGACTGTTCAGCTTTTTTTTTATATTAAAGTTATTTATTTAAGATAAATTTATATAATAGATAGTTATTTAATAATGAAGAGTGTCATATTGAGAATGATTATTATATTAAATATGATATTATGATATCTAGATTATTTGCTATCACCGTTGCTTTACTAACTAGTTTTTGCGTCTAATCCTGCAGACAGGCATTCTATGTAACTTCCTCGACGTTTAAATCGTATATATGTTATTATACATTTAAATCAACGTGAATTTTACTTTGCCATCATGTATTATTTAAAACGGGGTTTCCTGTTAAAATAGACACTCTTCTGCTAATTTTTTTTCAAATCGTCGCCGAAGAAGCTTATCGGAACTATTTGAAAATCAATTGTTGGTAGACGAAAGAGGAAAAGAAGTATGAGAGACGGGTTGAAAACTCGGCCGTGGAAGCCCCACATCTATGTGACAGGCTTACTCCACCCTTTTATAGATTGTCTTCCTCCTTAAACAGTACAAGGATATTAATAAACAAGCCTCTTCGTAACTTCTACAGCAGGTATGCTTTAAACGCATTTAGGCCTCAAATAAATATATTTCTCGTGTTACTTATATTGAACGTGAACGCATCGACGAAATCCATCCCTCGGTTAATTAGCGTTAGCGCACACCGTTCCCATCTGCAGATAACATTATCATTCGTGTAGAATGGGATATGAAAGCGTGCCAATTAGCATACGAATATATTTTATCGGTATTTGCGACGGTTGATGACTGAGTCTATCCTAAGCACGGGATATTCGTCGGATCGGAAGGAAATAAAGGCGGCGAGAGCAGAAGGGGAGAGCTAGTAGCGACTAGGGGACGCCGCACGACAGATGGCCCGCTCCCCCAACTCTATATTACATTTTTCCCCCCAAAAAGTGGATTTCATTTTTACTAGTTTTGTACTTTTTTTATATTAAGTTTCCAAAAAAAATAAAACTCGGTAAAAAAATAAATGTTTAGATAAAATCAAGCCAGATGCAGCTGGGTCGAATAATCAAGGATAATAAGGTTCGGGTGTAATGGCCAGATGTCAGTGAGAACACGTACTCTAAGCCTGTGTATTATAGTTTTATTACCGTGTGTCCTTATGCCGTAAATGCAATCCTTTCTCCTTTCGAGCTACTAGGTTTCGTCTACAACGTCAAGGCAGTTGTCACGACAAACCGTGTTCTTCGGCTAACGCAACTGATAACTGATATTAGGTGTAGCGAAATGTTCAGCCTTTGTGAGATCGGAAATTTTAAACCCTAGCCTGGTCTCAGTGTGACATTTAAAAAACGTTTTCGACACCGACACCATTTTTAAAATTCGTCTCGGACCTGCCCTAGAAGTTGTGGGGACTTGGGCTAATCTTGGGTGCGGGTCTCTTCAGCCGTGGGGGTATATAATCTGACACCTTCTTGCAACTTAAGTTACAGTAACATTATATATACAAATAAAGCAAAAAAAGAACGCATTTAAAAGTTTAATATTGTATATTTTGTTAGTCAAAACAAAGAAACGTTTTTTTCTTAATATTTTTTAAAAAAAAAAACCTTTTCAAATTTTTTTTATTGTTGGTATCGCGACTTAAGCCAAAAATCAAAATCAGCCTATATTCATTGTTGAATATGGGACCCAGAAATAATAACGCAAACAATTTTAACTTAATTTTCATTCAACTTTTTGGCGTAGGGCGATGAAAATTTCCGCAGAAAAAAAATTAATTTAATTTTTTTGTTATTACGATGAAAACAATGTTTTGGGCACCCCTTGAAATGTTTGGTGTTGGTAGCCATTAGTTACTCTAGGCCAGGAATGCTGGGTCTTATCAAATAAGTGTAATTAAGC
The DNA here is from genome assembly GCA_001010745.2 of Gerris buenoi. Taxonomy (NCBI): domain Eukaryota; kingdom Metazoa; phylum Arthropoda; class Insecta; order Hemiptera; family Gerridae; genus Gerris; species Gerris buenoi. Next base: position 359,347 of record KZ651086.1, on the reverse strand, counting down.
ACAGTAACAAATAAAATATATAGATCTGAAGGATAAAATATTTAATATTTGGTACATTTAGAACCAAGAAACCATAGGGCAGTTGTTAACTATGTATCTAACTATCTAGGGGTGCTATTATTATAAATTATTATTTTATACATCAATGAAATAATAAAATTGCCTTCATATAATGTTTTCTTTTTTTTTAAAAACTAAAAACTCATTTGACCTCGGAAATACATAATACCGTACAGGCTTAAATTTGAGACTCGACTCAACCAGTTACTAACAGACAAAACAATAGATCTAACTCTAACTTACCAACTGTCATACCGTACATTGATTAAGTAAAAAAATACGAGCTTGGGCCCACTGGAAACAAACTAGATACCTACCCAGACAAACGGACTTACAATATTGCTAGGTTAAAACTAACTTACTTACTGAGACATTATAAAGAAGGCAAGTTTAGGACTTTTACTTCACAACTTACCAACAAAGACACTTTGGAATGTGATCAGACGAATCCTGTCTCAAAAATCAATCCCTTCTCCAATTCTAAATCCTGATAACTCCTGGGCAAATTCTGAAACTGAAAAAGTTGAACTCTTAGCCCAACACCTATCGACCCTTTTTTCTTCACATCCTCATAATAATTATATGCGATCATGAAAACCTTATAAACCAAGATCCCTTCAATTATCCCAAAACCTATTCCCTTTGCTTTCCTTTACAGTATTAAACACCTTTCGACATGAAAAGCTCCTGATTACGACCTTATTACCTCCGAAATCCTAAAACACTTTCCTAAAAAAGGCATCCTTTTCCTTACATAAATATTTAACTCTAACCTTAAAAAAAAACTCACCCTCCAACCTAGTGAAGAACAAGTTTTACAAGCCTTTGACAGAATTTGGCTCACTGGGCTGCTTTGGAAACTCAAGGGCATCCTTCCATTCACTTATTACCTTATACTGAAGACCTATCTCACTGATAGATCATTCTGTCAAAGTTTAGGAACCTCTTCCTCCACCATATGCTCTTTAAATGTAGGAGTACCGAAGGGTAGTATTCTTGGACCCCCCTATATTCCTTATACACTCATGAGATCCTTTAACACCCTTCCTCAGTCCTTGCCACCTTCAAGGCAGACGACAAGGCTGGTAGTATAGTCCATTAAGACCCTCAAATTGCTTTCAATAAAACCTAAAGTCACAATCTCCTTGGTTGAAAAACCATGGTTTAAAAAATGGAGGATCCGGATTAACGAACAGAACAACAGAACAGTGAAGTGAACTTCACTTTTACTTTTCGACATTCGACATAACCAAGTCATCATTCCCTATTCTAGTACTACTATCCGTTACCTAGGCCTTCGCCTTGATCGACGACTCAACTAGCAACATGACCTAATCGTACTGACATCTCAAAATGCTAAAAATTATTGCTGCTTCCTCTTCTAGATCGTGTCACAACTTCTCATCTACAACACAGTTTTAAAATCGGCTTGGGCCACTTGTTTGGAGATTTGGAGTTGCACCAAGCCTTCCAACTCCTGTCGACAATAAACTTAAATCAAAAATCCTTGGTAAAATCACCGATGCTTCTTTTTATGCACCCAACCCCACCCTCCACAATGATCTCAATATTCCTTTTGTCCGAGATCTATCTAGATCCAGATTATAAATTCCAAGATTCATTATTAAATCACCCCAACCCATCAGTGGAACTCCTTTCTTCCCAATCCATCCCTAATATAATAACCCATCTCGCCACCTGAGGAGGTAACGGACCCGAGATGTACTAAATATGGGATTACATAATAATAATTAATTATATAAATAAACTTACACTTGTAAGTTATTGTACAAAATATATATTNAGGAAAAACACCTTGATTCAGACAAACATTACTAATATAGCAAATCGGTTTTATTAAATTTTCTTTGGCAGTTTTTAAGAATTGAGATTTGATATTGTCTACCCCGGGAGCAGTATCGGATTTTAATTCCGTAATGTATTTGTCAATTTCTTTGTCTGTTACTTGGCTGAATTCATTTAAAAGTGTGTCAGTATTTTCTGTAAATGTAATCTTATTAATTATAACGTTTAGTTTTGATGAAATTATCGGTCATTATTTAGATAAGTTATTATATTATTTTGAACTCCATCAAATCAAAACAAAGCATTTTTTGGTTGGTAACAAAACAAAAAAAAAAAAAAAAAAAATAAAGCATATAATAATTGTCTATTTAATATATGTATATACAAAAATTAAAATACGCTTTGATATTCGAAAATATTATTAATACGTATTGTCATTGAAAATACGTAATCAGTTAAAGTGCCAGCTTTCTAGGTAGCGGCCATTTAAGTTTTTTTTATTTTTTAACATTTGAAACTTTTATTATAATGACACAAAACAAATGCCTTTAATTGCATCATTGTTGTCATTTTGTTCAAACGCAATAAAGTACTCCAAACTCTTTAACTTAAACTGTTTCCAAGATAATAATTTTTAAGATTTTGGGCGGAGGGGAAGGGTTTTTTTTTTCTAAGGAGGTTTTTAAGAAGTAACAATTTTATATGAATTACATCTCTCTCTCTCTCTCTCTCTCTTTCTCTCTGATAGTTAATACCCACACTACGAAATGCGTCATATAGTCATAGTTTAACAGTTACTGAGTAACTGTTGAACTATGACGCATTTTTTATGTCCCACAAGACGTATTTCCTTCAACGAGCTATAACTCAGGTCGAATTGGGTTTACAAAAGTCTTACACGAATCTCTTTGTTTTTTAATTAGCTACATTTTTGTTCAGATAATTGAATCGATAAAATGAAGACTTTTTAAGTTATTCGTGAAAAACGGTTAAAAAACGTGGTTTTTTTTTTTCAATTAAAAATTCACACTTTCAATCCTTAATAACTTGGAAAGTATCAACTTTAAAAAAAAAAATAAATAAAAATAAAACTTTATACAACAAAAGTTGCTTAGAATTGGTCAATCTATCGATCTCCCAGTTTATTTTGATTAAAAACTGTTTCAAACCCTAGAACAGGTGGCTTTAACTCCAAGGGTAAAAGCCCGCTTCGGCACAGGGTAGATTTTTAAGAAGGTTATAAATACTACCAAAATCCGAATTTTCAAGAAAATGGATACTGACTCCTAAAATTAAGAGCGAAAACGGCTGGTGACTGGACTAAAACATCTTTAGTCATAATCAAAACCACTTTGTTTATTAAGTAGATAACATTTTTGGAACATGTGATTTTTTATATATTTCTGATTTTTTTTTGTCCCTGTTTCAGGATTGGTGTATTATACACTTAAAAGCACTACTGCACACTACCTCCTCATTCATAAGATGGCCGAACTTACAATCAGTGAGGTATGAAATCACTATTTATTTATCATTTCTTCCCATGATCCATTCAACTGAGATACACATATCAGTATTTGAATTGACTGGGCAATAGTTAGTAAAGACTTTGGGTCTACTGAGGATGAGGATATTTCTGCGATAGATAGATGCTTTGAATATGTTGTTTTAATTATACAAAGCTACTGTCAAGGAACAATCAAATTCTTTTGCTAAGCGAAAGTTTGCTAAGTTGTTCTCTGGACTGGGATGGGAACCTTCCTTCACTTGTGTTAGAAGTTCCCTCCCTAGATTTGGATAGGAAAACTAGCGTCTAAATCTAATGCGGAGTTCACATTAGCGATTAAAACGGGTTAGTACTAAGTAAATACTAGTATGGCTAGTATACTGGTATGACTAAACACGCCTTGTGTGAACACTTGTACTAGTGCACTCTCCTTGGTTAGTCCATAACCTGGTGAGTAGAGCATTTGCTAGTAGGTAGCCCAGGGGGCTATTTACTATTTACTAGCCCACTAACCTACCCCCTCACACAACTAACTACTTAACACGCCTCGTGTGAACAATGTGTTTAGTAGACTAGCAGATAACGAGGTTAGTTAGTAAACATAATTTGCGTGATTTTGTTTTTCTTTGAATTTTGTGTGTTCTCCATTTTTGAAAATATATTTTAAATTTTTAATAAAAGTGGTCGGAAAGGGAAAATGTTAAGTTTGTTGAATTACATAAGGAGTTTGAGTGTTTATAGGACAATGATTCTGTACGTTACAGAAATAATCAAATGCGACCCAAATGTGCTTTGGTTTATAACATCTAAAAGTTCTTCTTTTAACTTTTGTCATAAGTTTAAGTCGAACTTGGTACTTTTTAAAACTTTTACCATAATTTTGTCTCCACTAGCCTTGAAGAGAGCTTCAACACCACTGGCCCACACTGCGTCTGTACATCTACTAACCTAGGCTAGCTACTAGCCCGGCACTAGCCACTAGTCCACTAGAACAGATTTTCAATCGCCATTGTGAACGCCGCATAAAAGGAGGTTGCTAGCTGAGAGTGCTGTAGTGGGTATTTCTAAAACTAGGGTAGGGAATTCTATGAGGAAGGTAACATAACAGTAGACAAGGCCAGGTTATTGATATTATTATTTTCATTTTAATCTTTGTCTGAAAATTTGAAGGGTTATAGTCCAGAGTCATCAAGTATATAGTGTCCATGAAAGTGACTTGTCATCAATCTATATTTTTGTTTATTTTTATTTTTTAAGAGTTACTTTTTTGATGTCCTCCAAATTATTTTGTGGTCGGCAAAGAGCCGTTTTCAAATAACTGCTACTTCAGTTGCTAATTTCCCGTTGCGTAAAGTAATTAGACCTTCGTAAAGATGTTCTTTTATAAATCGCTTCAGCAAATTTACGGTTTAAAAAGTAAAAGTATTTTGTCGTTCTATGCAAACATTTTATAGTTAGTGTTGATATTGGTTGAGCATAACCCTATTGTTTTGTACAATGCTTGTAAATTGTAAAAAATATAAGTAATATTTATTTATATGTTGAAATCAACACTTTTCTAGCATTTGAAGGAAAGCTTTTTCATTAATTTCTTCTAAACGAGCTCGAAGATCTAGAGAACATTCCTTTTGTAACTTTCCACCTCTTAAGGTCCATACACGGTCAAAATGTCAAACATGACGTTTGACGTGTACGGCCTAAATTTGCCCGACATCAGGTTTGCGCAAAATATTTGATCGTGTTTGGGGACCTTTACATGTATTTGTTTCCCATGCTCAAGGTGTCCATGGCCAAAGTGAAGTTTTATAATATTTGTACATTTAAAAGAAAATAAAAAGTAATAATTTACCCTATATATGATTACTGTTGTAAATGGTTATCCCATTTATTTATCTTCCAAAGCTCATAATATTAACCTTATTTCCTTTGCTGTCAATTCTTTTGAAATGTAAAACTCCATAAATATTTCTTAAAATGATGTTACACCTAATCTATGAACAGACCTGTGTTTAAGAGTGAAGAGGTGGTTAACACCCCTTTTTTGACGGTCTAGAGCAGGGGTGCCCATTTATTTATCTTCCAAAGCTCATAATATTAACCTTATTTCCTTTGCTGTCAATTCTTTTGAAATGTAAAACTCCATAAATATTTCTTAAAATGATGTTACACCTAATCTATGAACAGACCTGTGTTTAAGAGGGAAGAGGTGGTTAACACCCCTTTCTTGACGGTCTAGAGCAGGGGTGCCCAACCTACGGACCGCGGGCCGAGTCCAGCCCGCGAGCCGATTTTATGTGGCCCGCCGTGTTGCCATAAAAACGAAGAATTTACAAGCATTCAGAGAATATAAAATATATTAATTTCTTAATTCCGAACAGCCCAGCTGCTTTAGCCCAGCAACATTGGAGAATGGGTCGTCTTGAAATAAGTAATGCAGTTGCAGCCAATGATACTATGGCGAGTGCCTAAACAAGTCTGTTTGAGGCGGAGACAGACTACCTATGTTTACGAACAAACATTTTCAAAAATGAATTACTTTAAATCAAAATTCCGGTCTTCCCTCACAAATGAACACTTAAAAAATCGTTATTAATTATTGGTACAACCAAGTTTGAGCCTAAGTGGAAAGACATTTTAAGTAAAAGTAAAAATGCAAAGCAGTTTCATCCATCTCACTGAAGCTAAGTTACATACAAACTTGATATTTTGATTAATAACTTTGTAAAATGAAAGACTAACTTTTTTGTAATTCTTTTTTTTTTTTTCGTGATTTTTATATTTGTGTGGTTAATTACAATCATTTTAATATATAGGTATTTGAGTGTTTTATTTTCTGCAAAGTAAAACTAGGCTACTAACAAAAAAAAACTTTATTAACATTGTTTTTCACCTGAAACCAAAACGGAAAATTAAACTTCTAGGAAGCATAATAACGTGTTTTATGAGGGTAAAAATTCTAAAATTTTCTGGGAAGGTACCCCCTCCCCCCAGCTGCGTTCCCTTTGAATGTTGACAATGTGGCCCTTGATTAAAAAAGGTTGGGCACCTGGTCTAGAGTCTATATGAACTTTTACCATTTTTGAGAATTTACTTAAAAAATACTTACTTACAATTAAATTACTCAAGAAATAAAATGAGCCGCTCCCTTTTGTCGGCTGTATTTTGTAAAGTATGACATTTACGCCAAAACTTTATATTAAAATGTTATAAGTTAATTTTGTTTCCTTTCATTTGCAAGTTTACGACCTGCAATCTTTAAAAATAACTAAGTTACGATATCTTCTTCGTAGTAATTCCGTTTTAGCGAACATCTGTAACACCAAAATCCTCATGCAACTTAAAAAATATAGTTCACTTTAATGTTTTTAATATTTATTATTATATATTAAGAAAACAATAAAATAAAA
>KZ651086.1:326482-340975 GCA_001010745.2 Gerris buenoi | reverse complement strand
TAATATACATCCTCTACTTCTAATTTCACACGTTTCTTCACCGTCATAAAATTAAATTATACACTCACACTCACACCAATCATAATAACAAAAAGAAAGAAACTATAATGAATTTAAATACATTACAACAAATAAAAATTATTATCATGAAGAAAAATTAAAAATTATTCTTAAAAGTGTTCATAAATTAAATACAGCGGGTGTATTTTTTATTTAGCAATCTGAGATGGGTTTTTAATAATATATATTTTAGTACTGATACCGAACAAAAATTAAAATAAATTAGGGGATAAGACGAAAGGACAGTGAGCTAAATCTGTGATGTTCTCGTGGTGAAAGAAGAAATTATTCGACAAAGAAGAAGAGGAAAAATCCGTATCAAAGTCGATGGTATTTCTAGTCACCGGATATTTCGCCAATTCCTTGCATCATAGAAAAAAGAAATAAAATAATACGTTCCTTTAAACATATAATAAAATGCGATGTTTCGAATACGTGTTTATTTTTTTGCCTTAGAAGAAAAATAAAAATAATCATCTTATCCAGACCAAGAGTCGATAAGACGCGCAAGTATTAAATTTTTTTATATACCTTGAAATCAATAGTTCCTTAAATAAAACAAAAAAAAGTTAAAAACAATTGTAATTTGTATANCAGCGGGTGTATTTTTTATTTAGCAATCTGAGATGGGTTTTTAATAATATATATTTTAGTACTGATACCGAACAAAAATTAAAATAAATTAAGTAATGACGTTTATACAAAAAAAAAAGTTTTTTTAGTCGTATAAGAAATCCAAAAATCCCTTCAAATATTAACTAGTAAATATAATTTTATATTTATATAACAGTAGTATAATTGATAAAAATATATATTATATAATGTCTGCATTGGTTCTCTTCTAATTATATGTTATGTTATATTTTTTATGAGTAGTAACTATTTTTATTTTATGTTATCGTGTGTTTTTAAATTTGTGTTTCACTTTAATTTTTGTAATTATTGGTCCTTTAATTGACTTTTAATTATTTAGCTTCTAAAAAGTCATGATAAAAACATGTTAAACATTATCATTCCAGTTTTTACACAAAAAAAGTAATATGTTGACTATCAAGATGTTTGTTAATGTTTATTTTAGTTAGTTGTTGGCATATTGTGTGTAGATATGCTACAAAATAGTCTTCAGTATGCAGTGACTGAAGTGTCAATCAGTTTTATTTTTGTCTTAATATTCGTTTTAATATTTTGGTGAGACCAAGAGTAAAATTAAACTTTATTTATATAATCGAGTGATTTATTCATCTCGAAATGATTTGTCATTGCTAAGCTAAGGCAACCACATTTATTCTACTGAAAATAAATGTTCCATTTGATTTGCTGGTCTTCAAATAGATATCTAAATTAACTTAATTTTTTTTTTTCTAAATATAAATTTCCCGTGGCAACGGCCTTGCCATGAGCTTTGTGTATTATAAATGGGTGTACCTTAAAGAACGATCGACGCCGTTTAAAAATTCAATTAATCAGCAAGGGTTTACCACCATTAAAACCCGGGATTAAAATAACAAGACATATCTGTTCTAAAGCATACCCTCCTCTTCTTACTCCGTATGCATTCCATCTCTCGATTAAGTCCACAATAACTCTTTCACAGACTTACTTCCCCATCGATTTCCAATGCAAACGATGAAATTCCCGCTTAAGTTCCGGGTTGGTTTAAGGTTTCTTAGAGTAAACCCGAGAAGATTTTTCGCCAAAAAACCAAGTTCACTGCTTCAAGATTTTCGGAATGCCTATAGTGTTATGAAAGCGACGTCTTTACATTGACATTGTCTTTTAGAATTGCAGTGTTGTGTTGAGACAGACTCCGGTGGGTACTGGTGATTTAATTTCGGTCATGACGATTTACCTCCCGGGTACGGAAATACCTATAACTTCTGACATGCCATTGAATTCCACAATGTACTGCTATTAGCCAAGACTTAATTCCTACAACTAGTAAACCTGACGTTATTCCTGCCTTCGTGTCACATTACGATTAATAAGGCTTTCGAGAGAGGACGTTCTCCTATTTGCATTGTCTCCAAGTCTAAAATGTTCCATAAAACATTGAGAAATATTATTAGTTCTTCATTCCTCACATTTTTGAAATCACGCTTCTACAAATTTTACCTCTCGTGATTGACGCGTGAACTTGTTACTAGGAGGTCTTTAGGACGATTGGGATTAGGTAGTGAATTAGTGAATCCCTAACGATGAATAAATCTCGAAGAGCCATGATATCGATAATTTCAGTGTAAAAAAACATGATAACTATTGTTCAATATAAAGTTAGCCGTTAGCGGTTGGTGGTCGTCAGTTTCACTTATCAATTTTCCATATCTATATTTTAAAAATAAAATATCTCTGAAAAGACATGACAATTAACTGACATGTAACACACTTCCCCCAGTCCTCGAAGGTGAACAGTATTCCGTGTGATACCTAACTTCAGGAACTCTTCGAACCTGCAGTAGAATTTTAAATTCGGTCTCCTGTGAGAAGAGAGATCTTTCCCCTCTTTTCTGAGGAATACCAACTTCATTATGTCGTCATTAAAATCTTGAAAGATTCATTTCTCTTTGGTGCTTGAAATGAACTTGGCATATCAACCTTTTTCAGCATTACTAACAGGGTGTGTTTCGAAAAGGCCAGCATCGCCTTCCTCATAACTTTGTGCAACTTGACGTAAGCCATCCTTATACCGCTTCTGTTGTTGCTCTTTTTTCCGCGTCTTCAACCACAAATATCCATCTGACGATTCCTTTAGTAGTTTCTGACAAAGGTCCAAACAAATCTACCGCTATAGTTTTATACCATATTGGAGCTAATTTAGATTTATAGTTCACCCTCCGAGTTTTTATTAGTTGATAGGCATCGTTAGCAATGTTGACAGTGTGCAATGTGCTTTGGAACACTCTCATTTATTTTCTTCCAGTAATGCCATGAATATAATATTCTCTGTGGTGTTCTCTCTATACTTGAGTGTCCTGCCGTTTGGTAATTCTTTCAAGATCCTCCTCAATACCTTAGGAATACTAACGGAGCTTCTTCACTATCATCGTTTTTCGAGTAATGGCGCAAAACTCCGTCATAAACAATATACCCTTGGTTAGCCCACTTAAATAACTTGTTCATAGCTGTTTATGATTGACTTCCGGCATCTCAAATGATTTGAGCTCAATCCTGGGTCAGATCCATTGGTTGACATGCATAGACTTTTCTAGGCACTATCAAGAATTTCTTCTATCTTCGCCATAGGATAGTTATCTGTAATGGAATTTAATTTTTTAAATTCAATGCATACTCTCTCTGCTTAAGTCTTCTTTGGAACTATAACAACAGGGCAGCATACTGGGATTGGGATTGACACATTTTTCTAAACTTGTTAATTAATATTTCCTTGCCTTTCTTATATTTCTGTCTCTACGGAGGTATTGCTGGAGGGACATGACTTTTTTTAACAACAATGAAGTGCTCAGCTTAATCTTAGACTTTTTAACTAAATCTCTTTGGTTAGTAGGCATTTACCGCCCTTGTTGCCTCTTCTTAGTATTCCATCGTCGTCAAAGTCTCAATTTCGTTTAAACAATGCTGTTGCCTCTCTTTCTGGAGAGTTAGAAAAATAATATTTTTTCGTTACAGATATCAATAGGTTTCGACTCTTTGATCAAATTTACATCTAGTGAGATATATTAATCCTTCGAGTACAAAAAGGAATTCTGTATTTAATTTTTCCCGATAAATTGACTTGTATATTTGCAGACAACAGAATTTTCTGATAAACTCCCATCAGCTTGTGCAATTCAATTTATTTTTCTTATGTTATAAAGTTAATCTCCCAAATATTTTTATAAAGGGCAGTATCTATAATACTGAAAGACGCATCAGTGTCAATGGGGGCTTCAAAATATTTATCGAATACATTAATTGAAATCATGTTATTTTTAAAATTAACGCTGCTTAGTTTATTTCCCTCTTTCTTCTCATCTTCATCTATTTTTAAATTTTTCATTTTTCTGTGAGCAAAACAGTTTTTGTGATCCAACTTTATAAAGCCAATTGCGCCACATCCATTGATTATAGTTTTGGATTTTCTTGTAGATCATCTAGAACGAGAATTTCGTGTTCATTTTCATTAGCCAATACTGAAAAGTCTGTCAACGTTCATCTGTGTATATTGAATATAAGTTTTTATATTCAGCTTTGGGTCTTGTAAATTATATATAATATCAAGTTTCGGGCGATGTAGGGGAGTGCATTAAATGACGATTGACATCTGAAATAAATAAGTCAAAATTTTTCTAAAGCGTCATACTTCAACGTTGACAATTTTTTAATAACTCATAAGCAGTTTTGGTATGAAAATTTGGTAATTTCCTTGACAAAACTCTGTTTAATGAGCTCTTTCCCTTTTCTATGTCGACAAATCGTTTTTTTTTTTTAAATCGGAAAACTAAGTGGAGGCTCCTCCCGAGAGCTTGTGAATTGATAAATTATTTAGATTATCATCAAACGTGTAACATGACAATTAATTGACATGTTACGGTTGAACATTTATTTTTATTTGTTAAGCTAGGTTTGAGAGTTATCCGTTATGGTCGTTTGTTACTACAGCGTTATAGAGAAATTCAAGGCATAATATCGATAAGTTATTAACAAAAAAACGGCACTTCTTTAGATTGTTCCTCCCTTTATAAAAAAAGAGGGGAGTAACAATATAAAGAAGGTGTAAGGAATGTTCATCTTTAGACTGTTACTCCCCTTATAAAAACAGAAGAGTTATATTCCTTTGTCCCAAAGTACATTGGACTAAACATCACTTTGTCTTATTAATTGTTTTTATTAGAGCCAGGGAGTAACAATCTAAAGAAGTACCAAAAAAACTACTTGTTTATAATAGATGATAGTCGGTCAAAATCAGTTGACGAACAAAAAGGTGGAATTCAGTATGTGACGTCCTTAGCGCCTGATATTCTTAATATTTCAATTCCCGACTACTGATTCACCCATTATCTCTACTTGCCGAAATACTTGGTTGTCGGACGATTAATTATGACCGAAAACGAATTTGCTGGTTCGGAAAGACCAACTGTTTCGGTAGATTTGGCATAAGACAGGTTTTACATTTTATAGTTAAGGTTTTGATTTACGTGAACCTATATCATTTGTTGGTTTCTCAAAGAGGTTTAGAGGACCAATAAATACTCTTATTTGTATTTTTCTATGATATCATAAGAAGTTTTAAATTAAAAAGAATTACCTAATTAACTGTTAAATGAAAGAAACAATAATTTATTATATATGTTATAAATAAACAAATATAACGGGTCATTAAATAAAATAAATAAATAAAAATTCATGAATCATATTATTATATGTTTTTAATTAACTATGATTTTAAATTATTTTAATCTCAGGAACTAGATGATAGATTTTTTTGTGTATTTCTTTTTAATTCATTATATAGTTATTAGGTCGTGTTTTTTTGTTGTTTTTTCACTTTCTCTCTATTTATTTATTTATTCATTTTTGTGTAACAAATTTTTCCAACTCATATAAAAAGAAGTGACAAAATAAAACGAAGTTGATGTTGTATTTTTATTGGGATGAGATTTATTAACCGAGTTATCTACAATTATAGTAGAACTATNCACTTACCAATCTTAGTTTTTCTGAATGGCCTTCTTCGCCTCGTACCAACCGTGGTTTATCTGAATGGCCTTCTTCGCCTCGTACCAACCGTGGTTTATCTGAATGGCCTTCTTCGCCACTTACCAATCTTAGTTTTTCTGAATGGCCTTCTTCGCCTCGTACCAACCGTGGTTTATCTGAATGGCCTTCTTCGCCTCGTACCAACCGTGGTTTATCTGAATGGCCTTCTTCGCCACTTACCAATCTTAGTTTTTCTGAATGGCCTTCTTCGCCTCGTACCAACCGTGGTTTATCTGAATGGCCTTCTTCGCCTCGTACCAACCGTGGTTTATCTGAATGGCCTTCTTCGCCACTTACCAATCTTAGTTTTTCTGAATGGCCTTCTTCGCCTCGTACCAACCGTGGTTTATCTGAATGGCCTTCTTCGCCTCGTACCAACCGTGGTTTATCTGAATGGCCTTCTTCGCCACTTACCAATCTTAGTTTTTCTGAATGGCCTTCTTCGCCTCGTACCAACCGTGGTTTATCTGAATGGCCTTCTTCGCCTCGTACCAACCGTGGTTTATCTGAATGGCCTTCTTCGCCACTTACCAATCTTAGTTTTTCTGAATGGCCTTCTTCGCCTCGTACCAACCGTGGTTTATCTGAATGGCCTTCTTCGCCTCGTACCAACCGTGGTTTATCTGAATGGCCTTCTTCGCCACTTACCAATCTTAGTTTTTCTGAATGGCCTTCTTCGCCTCGTACCAACCGTGGTTTATCTGAATGGCCTTCTTCGCCTCGTACCAACCGTGGTTTATCTGAATGGCCTTCTTCGCCACTTACCAATCTTAGTTTTTCTGAATGGCCTTCTTCGCCTCGTACCAACCGTGGTTTATCTGAATGGCCTTCTTCGCCTCGTACCAACCGTGGTTTATCTGAATGGCCTTCTTCGCCACTTACCAATCTTAGTTTTTCTGAATGGCCTTCTTCGCCTCGTACCAACCGTGGTTTATCTGAATGGCCTTCTTCGCCTCGTACCAACCGTGGTTTATCTGAATGGCCTTCTTCGCCACTTACCAATCTTAGTTTTTCTGAATGGCCTTCTTCGCCTCGTACCAACCGTGGTTTATCTGAATGGCCTTCTTCGCCTCGTACCAACCGTGGTTTATCTGAATGGCCTTCTTCGCCACTTACCAATCTTAGTTTTTCTGAATGGCCTTCTTCGCCTCGTACCAACCGTGGTTTATCTGAATGGCCTTCTTCGCCTCGTACCAACCGTGGTTTATCTGAATGGCCTTCTTCGCCACTTACCAATCTTAGTTTTTCTGAATGGCCTTCTTCGCCTCGTACCAACCGTGGTTTATCTGAATGGCCTTCTTCGCCTCGTACCAACCGTGGTTTATCTGAATGGCCTTCTTCGCCACTTACCAATCTTAGTTTTTCTGAATGGCCTTCTTCGCCTCGTACCAACCGTGGTTTATCTGAATGGCCTTCTTCGCCTCGTACCAACCGTGGTTTATCTGAATGGCCTTCTTCGCCACTTACCAATCTTAGTTTTTCTGAATGGCCTTCTTCGCCTCGTACCAACCGTGGTTTATCTGAATGGCCTTCTTCGCCTCGTACCAACCGTGGTTTATCTGAATGGCCTTCTTCGCCACTTACCAATCTTAGTTTTTCTGAATGGCCTTCTTCGCCTCGTACCAACCGTGGTTTATCTGAATGGCCTTCTTCGCCTCGTACCAACCGTGGTTTATCTGAATGGCCTTCTTCGCCACTTACCAATCTTAGTTTTTCTGAATGGCCTTCTTCGCCTCGTACCAACCGTGGTTTATCTGAATGGCCTTCTTCGCCTCGTACCAACCGTGGTTTATCTGAATGGCCTTCTTCGCCACTTACCAATCTTAGTTTTTCTGAATGGCCTTCTTCGCCTCGTACCAACCGTGGTTTATCTGAATGGCCTTCTTCGCCTCGTACCAACCGTGGTTTATCTAAATGGCCTTCTTCGCCACTTACCAATCTTAGTTTTTCTGAATGGCCTTCTTCGCCTCGTACCAACCGTGGTTTATCTGAATGGCCTTCTTCGCCTCGTACCAACCGTGGTTTATCTGAATGACCTTCTTCGCCACTTACCAATCTTAGTTTTTCTGAATGGCCTTCTTCGCCTCGTACCAACCGTGATTTTTCTGAATGGCTTTCTTCGCCTTTTCTAGCAAATATTATGGTCAGGCATTCTCAATACATGTGAAGCTTCACTTCAGTAACAAATAGCGGGGATTTCTTGGTGTACACTTTTTTCAAAGGGCTAAGTTTATCGGACAATTTTACCCGTGCACACATCTCGCTCAGGCAAATTAAAATCAAATATAAGTCATGTCTATTATATTCTGCTTTACAAGCTCAATGATTTCTTCTGTCGTTATCGGTATGTAAACGTATAATATCGATGCTTTGCTTGACAAACCCAATGATTTTTTCTGTCGTTATCGCGGTATGTAAACATATAATATCGATACTTCGCTTGACAAGCCCAATGATTTCTTCTGTCGTTATCGGTATGTAAACGTATAATATCGATACTTTGCTTGACAAGCCCAATGATTTTTTCTACCGTTATCGGTATGTAAACATATAATAACGATATTTTGCTTGACAAGCCCAATGATTTTTTATATCGAGACTGACATCAAGTTTGCATTGTATTGTTGAATAATTTTGCTCTTTTCAAAATAAGCTCACCTCAAGCATAAATTTAATTTTATACTTTTTTTACTTTATTATTTTTCATTTTGTTTATAATTTATCCTTTTCTTATTAATATATTTTACTTTATTTTCCAACGTATTCGTTTTTATTTATTAACACGGCTAAATGTAATTTTATTTCTTCGATGTACCTAATTCGATATTTAGAAGTCGAATAATAATGTGTAATAAAAATAAATAGAATCAAAAGGAAATTAGAATCACATTCAGACCACGATATACACTCCTCCATTAAAGTAGAATCGATTTAATAGTAAATTTTAATTACCTAATTAAGAAAAAAATTGTATAAAGTTATTTTATTAAATAAATCAATAAAAGATAAAAAAAAAAATAGTGTGAATTGCTAGAAGCAAGGCGACATTCTAGTGATATTTATTCTTATAAAAAATACTTTTTAAACGTTTTTCAATTTATTTTCATCTTGTTCTAATTACTAAACAAATTCTACCTCGTGAATTTTTTAAAAAATGTTCCATAAAAATTAACGCTTGATAAGGTACTTGAGGCATGCGATTTCCCTATACGATATTCCTTTTTTTATTTTTTTTTTTTTTACGTATTTCACCAGGAGAAAAAAAAAATTTAACTCTGGTTTCAAATCCGCTTTCAAGTCACATAGCAAATAATAAAAACAAGGCTGCATTTGAATTCTAAATCTAAAATCATTTAATTAAATAGGGGGCTTAATGTGAAATTATATGCCAAACAGTAAGCTGGAAATAATATGTTTGCCAAACGCGTGAGCGAGTAGAGAAGAAGAGGTAGTACTGTCACAACTACCTAGACTTCAAATCTCGGGCCTTGTCCAATGTCATATTTGTCCCTCTCGTGTTGCTAAGTCCGTGCACCTCAGTCTACTTAGAGAAAGCGAATAGAGAATTTTATAGAAGCAACTTATAAAATGCGTACTAAAATAATAGTAGCACCAATAAGTTTCCAATATAGTTTGCAAAAACGTATATTGTCTGAAATTTTATTTAAAAGTATATTAATATTGGAGTATGAGTCTTCAACTCATTACCTTGATTTCATCAAAATATTGATTCAAGTTGTAATTTTCATCAAGTGATTCATTTCTGTCTAAGTAAGTTAAACAATTTTCTTATTCTTGCGAGATCCGTTGATGTTTTAGTCACTGATTACTGATACAAGCCATTTTTCCACAAATGCAGCTTTAGAAAATAGTTGTTCAAGAGATTTTAACAGCGTTGTAATCACGTAGGTGATTTGAATAAGTTTATTTTTTTCTTTGATTTGAATAGTGATAGTTGTTGTCTTGAAAATTTATGGTGCGCCGGATGTCTTGTAGATATTTTCGACCTAATATAGGTTTCGATCCACCGTTCGGGAAAATCGATATTAATAATAGCTACCCGAGAGTGTTTGAATGAAAGACTCGGGGCGTAGAAAAACGCTACGCAAGAAGATCCGGTTTTTCGAATATCTCATGAATTTTATCTGTAGAAGGAGAGGCCTGGAGCTCGAGGCGAGTTTGCTTACAGTAACATTCTACATACATGAATAAATATTAAAAATTAGTCCTTCATTTCCCAAGGAAAAAATCCTGTCCGCATATACACAGACAAAATACGACTTAAGCTCGTGAGACTTTTCAAAATATCATATCAGCTTTGTACCTTGTACAACAACGCACTGTTTATTATAACATAGCCAAGAAATCTGTCAAACGCACTTCTATTAGATTAATGAAACAACACAGTCCAATATTATCAATAATATGACTTGTAAGGTGGCTTATAAACCAAAAGTAAATTTATTGTCTTATGACTATTAATTTAGTCAATAATATAAGCACTATTCTTACTTTATAATGTCATATTTATTAATAAAAGATTGCGTAAAACTTCTTTTGAACTCGGCTGACAAAGCAGACATATTATAACACAACATTTTACAGCACTTTCGATCAACTGCCGGAGGNTTATTTAATTGGCCTTAGGAGTGCAAGTATATGCGAGATCTTGCAAGTGAAAAAAAAAAAAAAAAAAAATCCTTCACAAAGAAAATGGGCAGTCGTGACATCTCGCAAACTATTTTTTATGTGATGTGATAGCTTGTAACTACGATATACAGGTGTAGTGACACCTCGTATATGTTTTGGTGAAGGTTAGTTGTGACACCTCTTAACTGAGCTGCTAATTCGTAAGTGAGACCTCTTTATGTGCTCACTTTATTAAAGAAGTGACATAGTGAGAACTCGTAACTACATTACTTTATGAGCTGATATAATTTGATAGTTACCAATGTTTCAGAAGGGTTACATGTTATACAAATTTATAAAACACGTAAAACACTTAGTTAAAGTTAATTTTTTTTTTTTTAAAGTTGTTTGTTCCTCCTGTAAACCTGACATTTTTTAGATACGAGGTATCACTTTTTAGCCATCGATATGCCCAACGCACTTGGAGCCAGCGGTTATTAAGTCGAATCCTCCTAATTTGATCTATATATTTCAAATTTCAAGGAGTAACTACTAAATCATTATTAACTTTTCTTTAATTGTAATCTTTTTTAACTAAAAGCCCCCATACACGATCAAACATTTTGCGCAAACCTCATGTTGGGTGAATTTAGGCCATACACCTCAAACAGTCCCATACACGGTCAAAATGTTTGCACAAACATGATGTTTGCGCAAACATTTTGACCGTGTATGGGGCCTTTACAATTTATTAACGCACAATTTGTCTCCCAGAAGCAGCAACAGAAAAATATCGTTTCACAGACTCGACGATAAAAAATGGCGTTTTACTTTTATGGAACAAATATCATTGCCTTGGCTACCTCAAGTTGAAACTTGAAACTATCATTTGTATCCCTTCTCACAATTATAAGCTTTAACCTTTTCGTAATTAGTTTTACAGATTACAGTGCTCTGTCAAATAACCGACAGCCGAATTGTTGTAGAACGCTGTTATCAAATGTAGACTTATTTCAAATTGGACCCCTCCCACTCTACCTCAACTTACCTTATAATTACCGACTCCGTGTCAGTTTAATAACAATAGTACCTAACAAAGGAGTTATCCACCTATTTTTTTCTAGCCGTTTAGTTTGTTTTATATTTTCTCCTATATTCATTTTTCAAAATAAATCAACGGTCGTACCGCAAGAACGGATAATTCGTTACGACCTATATGAATACTAAATTTGTAACAGTGAGAGAACACACGACGACTGTAGTTTCCGCAAGTATTTAACTAACCTCTCCGTCAGAGCTTGTGCTACTTAATTAAAAGCTTTATTTATTTGGATTAAAATCAGTGGACAAACGGAGATAATAAAAAAGTAAAAGTAAAAAGAAGGTATAATATATCTCTAGTTGCGATGTTAAGAATAATTTTTTAATACTTATAAGTAGAAAGTAAAAGAGAAAGGTATGAGAAATGTTGATACTAAAGGCCCCCTACACGATCAAATATTTTGCGCAAACCTGATATCGGGAAAATTTAGGCCATATACGTCAAACATCATGTTTTCGCAAACATTAAACAGCCCCATACACGGTCAAAATGTTTGCGCAAACATTTTGACCGTGTATAGGGGCCTTAAAAATGTTACCGGCTCCCATTTTACTCGTATCAGTTGTATTGGTCTATTTTTTACGTATCTACTGTATACGTGTATTCCAAACTTATTCGTATCTTTATTTTAAATCTACTGATATTTCGGATTACATTATTAATCAATTCCAACAGATTTTAAACAAAATAAATAACACGTTGCAAAATGTCATTTGCCGTGTAAAGTATAAATGTAAAGAAATAAACTTGTTTTCTGTAAAATACCAATAAGATTTTACATCTTGGCTTGTAGAGCTTCGATCACTTCAAAACAAAAATGTATCGAATATCACAATTGCTATCGACAACTTCATATAGTAAAAAGTACTAGTTATAACTTATAACATTGGACGACAAGCAAATCAAAAAGCTTGCTTACTTCCCTATTGTTTTCTTAAAACTGTTCCATTAATAAATGTGTTCTGAAGTTTATGTTAGTTGGCTCAAAATTGCATGTAAGTACACTGAATAACATAGGTAACTCGAAGAGTAAATTTCATCACTGTAACAATTACCTGATAAGCATGCACAATTATACTGTCAATCGATGTTACAGTTAAAACACCATCTATGAACTCTGTGTTTGTTTTGTTTAAACTGGCTGAAAAACAATTAACTAACAATTGAACTTGTTTGTTTAGATTCGATCTAAATTCTGTATTCATTTTCTTAAGGGGTTTGGAAATAAAGATAAATTAACTCTTTGACTTTAGTTAAGAGCAAGTTGCAATACATCTTGGTCCAAACAACTTTATAAGACATAAAAATACAATATTGATGTAATGTACAATTGGGAACAAATTGACGTACAAAATGCTACATCAATAGTTGATACCGTTAAGGAAATGATCTCGTGTTAACAAAGAGATCATTTATCTATCCTAAACATTTTACTTCAGTTGTCAAGCTGAAGAGTTGTGTTTCAAAAATAAATATCAGTATTTTGTATAACTGATATTAAGAATTGGACGTGGTGAACCACCAGGTCAATGAATGCAACTATGTTTTTACACATAAAATATTTTTGAAACACAACTCTTAAGCTGGAGAACTGGAGTAAATCGTTTAGGAGTGAGGTAATTAAGATATAATAATAAGTAATTTCCTTAACGGTATCAGCTATAGATGTGTAGCACTTATGTCATTCACACAATAAATAATACATTTTTAAGCTGGAAAATGGCTCGAGTAGCCCAAACGTTGCCACTTAGTATGAAGCAGTGTTAGTCTTCTTTCTCTTCCTATATTTCAAGGATCCAAATTACTTGACCTAAAACTAATTATACAGGGTACACTTAGCATCACTACAACAAAAATAACATTCCCCCAAAGTAAGTTTCGCATTGTCAAGAGGGGGGGGGGGGGGGGTAGAGGAAGAAGTAATAGAAGTGTGTGGAAATTAAAAATAAAACGACGAAGATTTAGAATTTATGAAATTTATACATAAATAAAGAAAATAGGCATAAGATTAATAAAGCAATTGCTCTTTACAGAATTTATAAACATAGTTGTGGGCAGGGAATAACAATAAACACAATGGTTTTCAGTTAATTAAAAAACCAATTAATCGCTTAAAATCCAAGTTAACAATTGTTGACGCAGCCAACACAAAATTAGCTTACATTGAGTTCAGACAGATGGAAATGTTAGGATTCGTTACGGGTAAATAAATGTTAATTATAATTTTACTTAATTTGTTTGGTTATTTATTATTCTTTAATGAGTTTGAAATTATTAATAAACTCGTACTTCTATATAGATTGTTACTCCCCTGTGTCTTTTATTTTTAGAATATAAGTTGTTATTATCATTTATACAATCCTTTGTCCAAATAGCTATTAAGGCAATGGGTTTCAATGTAATTTGGGACAAAGGGACATCACAATTTTGTTTTTATTAAGGGAGTAACAGTCTAAAGAAAAACATTCCGTACACCTTATTTAGATTGTTATTGCTTACTGTTTTTATTAAGGGAGTAACAGTCTAAAGAAGTGCCAATAAACTTAGTTCCTATTCGTTTCACTGCTGTTAAAATTAATGTATAATGAATATTTACATAATGTTAAAACAGAGGTACACGTTGCAACAGTTAATAATAGATATTTGATTATTTGGTTAAGGTTAAATTCAACTGAACGATATATACCGAGATGTAAGTATTAAACTAGAGGTATGTACGATCGAGAAAATACTGTCTTTATACTTGTATTTGTTTATTAGGGTTTAGTATGCTAATTTATTTGTTTCACCTCTTTTTATCGTTCCTATACTTGTTAAACATATATATATTTATACTTAGAAATATAATTTTAGTCATCTTATTTTTTGGATGTCGGTTTCATTACATTTTATCGTGATTGTCTATGTCGATTCTTTTTTTTGTAATAATAAAATTGAAACTAAATATAGTGGTAAAAAACTATTATTTGCGTGAGTCTACTTGAGCCGACGCAATGGAATTAGCAGTT
>KZ651086.1:303864-314263 GCA_001010745.2 Gerris buenoi | reverse complement strand
ATACAAATTACATCATCATGACACGGATCGGACCCACATCAAAGAGTGGGGGAAGAGTCCCCATAAAGGGTGTCCCTCGCCCTGCTCCGTCCTCGAACCATAGATACAAATTACATCATCATGACACGGATCGGACCCACATCAAAGAGTGGGGGAAGAGTCCCCATAAAGGGTGTCCCTCGCCCTGCACCGTCCACGATTCATTGATGCAATTCAGAGTATCATGGCAGGGGATCGAACCCACGACCTCGAGTTGCCTCGACTTAGTGATAGCTGAGCAAGCGCCTTAACACGCTACCCTGGTTCTCCATTTGATGAGTAAATCAGTTAATTTTTTTTATATGTATGTATATTATTATATAATGTAATAAAAGTTTGAAATATATTTCATTTTTGTTATTTATATATTGTCTAATTTATTTTATATACATATGATATATGGACTCATGTGACCTCAAAACAAGTAAATCCATCAAAATCGAATTTTCGCAATATCACAATAATTTCTCCATATTATATACTAAGTATACGAGGAATCAAAAATGTTATTATTATTAGCTATACTTCGAAAACATAATTTTTTAACAATGATTTGTTGTAAGTTATCCATGAGTATTTACAGCAGAGGTATATAATCCATAATAATATAAAATATAATACAAAATTGAATAAGGACCTTAAAAACTACCCCAAAGATGCTAAACAAAAATGTTCCCTTTATTATTAACTTCACTCAAAATTAAAAAACGTCAAAATATAGTGTGGAAAAATTGTTGAATTTTCACACCTTCACAAAAATTTCTCTCTATATAACATCATTAGATTAATTATAGCGTCGTAAATCACACTGTTTTCCTTTACTTTCACAAAAACCAATAGAGATAAAGAATGGTCTGCACCAATTCAAAATGGTTATGCACCATCCTGGCCCAGTATTAAATCCAACATCTTAATAAAAGATGGTGCCCTCAACAGCATTTCACAAATAAGATAGAGCAGATATTTAGTAGATACCTTAAAAATACTTGTTACATCCCAGATTTTGCTGATTGATAACCCAAAAGATAATGTGAGATCCATGGGCTGTTGCACTGTGGATGGGTTTTATTGTCAAATGTATATATAATAAAGACTTTAAGAAAAAAAACATACTACTGATCTGATCCTAGTGAAGCTGCACCCTGAGTACCTTTGCCGACTTCTTTAGACCTTCGGTCCTTCTTCTTCCTGTAATTCGATCTCTCGTATCGAGGTAACCACCTTTCGGGATCTGGAGGACTCGTCGGATCATAATTTTTAGGTAATTTATTCTTCTTCTTTTTCACTCGAGTGTCCTGCTTGGTTAAACTTCTAGTTTCTTTAGTAGGTGTATTTGGAACCAAAGGTGACCTTTAAACATAATATACATAGATACATCGCATGTCTAACTGATTATTCATGTATATATAATTTCTTTTTTTTTTTCTTACTAAAATTAACATTATAAAATATATTAATACCTTGGGGACTGGTCGATTTTGGCAGCTTTCCTTATTGCTTTTGAACCGATCATCCAGTTAGTAGCTTCAAATGTTTCAATATCAATACCAGGTTTTGTGTCGACCAATTTCAACAATTGATCACTATAAAGTTTGGATTTATGGGCATTAAACTGGAAAAAAGCAAAAAAAATATATAAATAAATGTATATACAGGGTGGCACAAAAGTATGGAAACCCCTGAATAACTCGTCAGAAATGCATTTTTTTGGAAAAAGTTAAATACAAAAGTTTCAGGATTTTTCCTTAGCTTTTCAATGGTGACCTTGGATTTGACCTTAAACTTGCCCTTAAGGGTAATTTGAAGGTCAACTTTGTTATTTTAAATGGGAACCCCCATTTTTTATTGCAGATTTGAAAAGAGCAGGAAATTTTATGAAAAATATGACCTTGACCATGTCCTTGAGCATGCCCTTTAAGGTCATTCTAAGGTCAAAATTGTTTTTCCAATGGGAAACCCTAATTTGTATTGCGGATTGCGAAATAACCAAAATTTTCCCTTTAACAGTGGCCTTGACCATAGCCTACACAACGCCCTTGACCATGACCTTCAAGGTCATTTCAACCCTTCCCCCTCCCCTTTTTTATTAATTTATTGGTTTTTAGTACTTTTATTCAATTTTTTTTCTTGAAGGTCGACCACATCCTTGACTATGACCAGAAATAAGACCATGAAGAAAAAAAATTGAATAAAAGTACTAAAAACAAATAAATTAATAAAAAAGGGGAGGGGGAAGGGTTGAAATGACCTTGAAGGTCATGGTCAAGGGCGTTGTGTAGGCTATGGTCAAGGCCACTGTTAAAGGGAAAAATTTGGTTATTTCGCAATCCGCAATACAAATTAGGGTTTCCCATTGGAAAAACAATTTTGACCTTAGAATGACCTTAAAGGGCATGCTCAAGGACATGGTCAAGGTCATATTTTTCATAAAATTTCCTGCTCTTTTCAAATCTGCAATAAAAAATGGGGGTTCCCATTTAAAATAACAAAGTTGACCTTCAAATTACCCTTAAGGGCAAGTTTAAGGTCAAATCCAAGGTCACCATTGAATAGCAAAGGAAAAATCCTGAAACTTTTGTATTTAACTTTTTCCAAAAAAATCATTTCTGACGAGTTATTCAGGAGTTTCCATACGTTTGTGCCACCCTGTATACATATTGGTGGATATTATGAGAGGGAAGTTTGAATCTATGTTTGGTCTAATTTGTATGACCTCTCCTAAGGTTGCTACCTATCACAGCCGCTAGTTCACCAGTCAAGTCAAAGTGTCTGTGAAGTAGAGACATATTTCTTCTCAAGCTATACCGCCACTATACACCGCGGCTAATAACTATAGATTTCTTTATTTCTCATTATTCTTACTAATTAAAAATTGAAAGCCCATTATTATATACAGGAAATCAGCAAGGTTCTTCTCTTTATCCTAACAGTAGGAAAGTGAAGAACTATTAATTAGCTGGAATCCAACTCTACCACCACCCAGAGGAGATATCATCATTAGCTACCACTCTTCACCTCACCTCATATCTTAACTCCAACCAGCTATTTCTTTTCAATTTATATATGTATATCTATTTTAGCAATATCTTATATTTCTTTTATTTACATTTTTCTAACTACAGTCCACTCAATTCTTATTTCTTTTTTTTACATAATACCCAGTCATGGCCAGGTCAAGTCAAGAGCTCCCTTGCGGGAACAGTGCTAAAGATCAATGGTCGAGGTACTCTCCATGATCGCTGAAAGCTGTAACTGCTATGGACACTGAGCAGTGTTTAGATAAAGCAAACGGTAGTAAAAGTCATCCTTTATATAGGCATCTAATGTTTGATCTGAGAGCATTACTTAAACACACAATCATTTTTAAAGTGCAACAGATAATAAAACTACGCGAGGATATGGTATGTTTAAGTTCTAATCACTGATCACACCAAGATTTGCCAGAATGTTCATCCACAAAGAGAAGATCTATAAAATTCTATTTGTGGTTTTCTTGAAGTTGTCCCTTTAACATCAATTTAGTATGTATTTGCGGGGGTCATTAAGGGTTTTTTGAGATAAAACTTGGCACAATTATCATGTTCTGATATCTGAACATAACTGTGTCAAGTTTTATCACAAAAAACCCTTAATGACCCCGCAAATAAATACTAAATATAATTTTATTACTGAATGCTCTGCTTTGACGCCGGTTAGACAGATGCCCCAGGGAAAAAATTAATTAACTTCAGAGGAAATCCTGAAAAGTTGTTGAACAGAAGGGATTGGAGGGCTTTCTATAACAACTTGACGTAACTATACACGAATTCCTTTCAGAACTATAAATAAATAATAATAATAATAGCAGTACTCACCACTGTATCTAGTTAAGATGTTGACATACTCCAAATTAAATCTATATAACAAATACATAATGCTGCAGAAATGTTTAACGCTAAACCCAACTTACTTTAGAATAAGATATTACAAGTTGAGCTAATGTGATAACATTTTTAGGGTCACTTTTAAGTACTTCTTCTAAACTTCTAGCGGCGACTTCCGGTTGTCCACTTCTTAGATTCAATTCAGCTGCATTTCTCCACAACTGACTCAAATTAGCACTTTTTTCCTGAAGCATGAAAGTGCAGCGTTATAAAAGTAAAANAACGCTAAACCCAACTTACTTTAGAATAAGATATTACAAGTTGAGCTAATGTGATAACATTTTTAGGGTCACTTTTAAGTACTTCTTCTAAACTTCTAGCGGCGACTTCCGGTTGTCCACTTCTTAGATTCAATTCAGCTGCATTTCTCCACAACTGACTCAAATTAGCACTTTTTTCCTGAAGCATGAAAGTGCAGCGTTATAAAAGTAAAATTAATAATAATAATAAAAATCTTAAATATTATTAACACAAAAGAAAATTTAAAAAGATGTGGTAGAAAGTGACATCCCCTAGAACAGTGGTTCTTAACCAAGGGGCCTCAAAAGGTATTTAGATACCTACTACATTTATTATATTTGGAGATTTAAAGGGGGCTGTAGTTACCAAAAGGTTAAGAACCACTGCTCTAGAAGAAAGAATTACTAATAGTAAACCATAATATAATAAATAATACAAATGAAAAGTAGGTGGGTTACCTTATTCTGTTGATGCCAGGCTACAGCTCTTTGGAGAACCGAGGCGGCTTCATTCCTTTTACCAATTTCAATATAAAGACTCACAAGAGTACTAACAATTCCAGGATTGTGCTGTGACTCGGTAAGCTCTTCCAGAATCTTACAGGCTCGATCATAACGACCCTAGATTTGAAAAAATGAATGTAAATAAATAACACAATATAAATAACTGGCTCATTAAGCTATCGATCAATTTATTTATTCCTAGTAATTAGAAGCATATACTTAGGGCATTTATGTTACATATTTTCTTTAATTCGTAGTATTTATAGATTTTTAAAAAACACAACATGTATTGCCCCTTTTTCCACATTATATTGAATATTATGAGAATTACTCTGTTAAATTTGTTATAATATAATGTACTATATTTATATTAATTAAAATTAAATCCTTTGGACGATACGAGCGTCATAGCGGTAGAGTGGTGAGCTGGGTTGGCCACAATAAGAGCAAAATTAAAAGGCTGGGCAGTATTTTCCATCAGTTCCCTGCCATGTTAACTTGATGAGAGTTTCTAATCAACTGAAAAGACTGAGTGGTGATCGAAAATTAACATCTGGTAAGCATAAGTGGTCAAATTTTTTGCTCAGACGCTCATACTTGTCATAGCCGGCTGAAATAAACATAAGCGGCACCACTCTGCAGCCTACCGCTCACATTGCACACGAGGCCTAAGACTTATTCCAAGCACAAGTCTAACGTCACTCCTTTATTAAACAAGTATTTGTTTGATGGTGCCAAACCTTTTTTTTAACATTTTTATAATTGTGTGATTCAAAATTTATAGTTATCGATGCTTAAATTAAGTATAACCTTACATCAACGATTAAGAGCTGAGCGATGGTTAACATCATAACAATTTTATGTTCCTGGTACTTCTTCGAACATTCTAGAAGAGTGGTCACAGCTTTTTCCAGATTGTTTTCTTTAACACTTAGAGTAGCGTTAACAAGTGCAGCAATCCATTCTACATCAGGATAATTTTTTTTCAGTTGAGTGCACAAATCTACTGCAGTTTCGACCTAGGATTAAAAATAGTTTTTTCAAATTAACATTTATTCAAAATTTATAAAATTTCATAGCTTTTAAGTCAATACAAAAAGCCAAAGTCTATAAACTTGACCTGTTATTTTGGGCCGTGCACGCATAACTCGTCACTGCCTTAGTCGGAACCCATAGATTAAATGATTTGTAAGACTTTAACAAGTCTTAATTAGAAGAAATTTAATGATGAAATATAATTAAAATACCGTAGGATTTATCATACCTGACCGGTTCTCAAATTAAGTAAACAGTTATTAACTGCTATTTGCTTATTTTGCCAAGAAGTTAGCTTCTTTTGAGCACTCTCTAGTAAGGCACATTTTATTTTCTTTTTAGACTCGAATAAACTTTGTTCCTTGTTGACAGTAACACTGTTGTTAGAAACCACAGCAACAACTCCAGGGTCGTGTGGTTTCTGCTTCAGTACTGCGTTATAGATGGTCTTGGCTTCTTTTTCCCTTCCTTGCTTGTGGTAGGTAAAGCCTAGTTGAAGCCTTTAACAAATAGAAAGCACAAAATTGGTAATTATACTTCATTTCAAATAAACTAGAAATAATACTTATATGTATTAAGTACTGGTATTTTTGGCTTAGATATCTATGCGGTTATGACCTTAGTGTTATTGCGGTAATACGTTCACTCACAAAATTGTGGGTAACATGGTACCCACAATGGTATTACAAACACATTGTTGTTTCACGTTGTAATAGAGCTTCAAAGGAGTTACCGACCTCCTGCCACTTACTCCAGGGGCCAATGGGCTGCAAGTTTGAACATTTTCTGGTAAGCAGGGGGAGGGGGCGAGGGGCTTACCAGCCGCCTGGTTACACTGTAGTGATTACACTCTATTGTAGTGATTTTTATCTTTAGAAGTCGGCACATAGAAAAAAGTCAGTCAGAAGTTGTCACTCGCTTGCACAATCTCTATTTAATTACTGCTCTGTTGCTTTATACCTCATGTCCCAATTTTCCCTGTTTCCTCTTCAACCTCACTAAGGTGATTATTCAACTGGAACAGCCGGTCAGTTACAAAATCCACTACGATACTTGTAATTTTCAAATTAAGCAACTGCAGATTTATAAAAGATAAAATCCAAAAGTTGTCATAACCATGTTAAATAAAGCTACGATGAAACTTTAATTATTCGATATTCCTTAACACTCGATAAACCTGCATCGTACCTAATAATGGCTAAATCATCTTCTAGGTCATCGTCACCGGACTCTTCACACATTTCCTTACAAAGCTTTTCGGCATGTTTGAGTTTTTGCTCGGCTTCTAAGTAATTACCTTTGAATATTAGGTAACAAGAATAATTGTATGCTAATTCATACGAATCGAAATCAAATGACGGCATTTCAACATCCTGAAACATAAATAAAAATTAAATTAACAGAAACATTAAGATGGTGCAAGAAGATAATTTAAAAATTTCAGCATTTTTTACAATACATATGTAATAATAACAAAATTTAATAATAATAATTATAATAATAACGTAGTAGAAAAATAAATAATAGAAAGGAGCACAACTTATTTAGCATAAAACTTCTTATCTTGAGAGCTTTTACAATAAAATAAAATATTTTTGACACTGCTTGTCTAGAGAGAGATCCCGCACCTAACATCGAGTAGTTTCACAAGTAGTTCCACCAAAATAAACTGGAGTAGGAGGTTTAGTAAGTCTTGTTGTTCTAAAGTGGTTGAGTAATTGGAAATGATTTTGTCTATTGCTGCGTTATTCAGTGGTAAAGAGAATACTGCACAGTGGTTACTTAGTGGTGAAGAGAATACTGCACAGTGGTTACTTGGTGAAGAGAATACTGCACAGCGGAATATTGATATATTTTATAGACCAGTTAGCAAAAAATCTCTATCTACAAGAGGGAGTATGTCTAGAGCTGTTAAAATTATTTTTTAAATAAATAGTAAAATAATTTAAATTCCACGTGCTATAGTAAAACAATGAAAATTGACATTACAGTAGCAGATAAATATAGACATTATGTCCAACTGTTTTTATTTCTATACCTCATTCGCCATCAATAAAAAAATGTCCACTTAAATAAAGTAAATGTTATAAAAATGAATTAAATTATTCAGTTTTATCGGCTTAGTTTAACTACTACATGTACAAAAGGTGATATATATACATACCCTTCCTCGAAGTGTGAGATTGGCAATAATAGCAGCCAAATTTGTAAGCCTTTCATCATCATACTCGTCTGAACTATTTCTCAAAATATCCGTATACAACTGATAACATTCATCGAACCTAGAAGTAGCAAGCAAGAACAAAAAACAACTTATAACACAAGCTGAGCACTGTATACAATAAAACAATAGTAATATAAAATCAAAAAAATAGTAGTATAAATGCAAAGTAAGATTGTCGATTAGTTCTGGGAAATTATTTCATCCTGCCTCTGTTAAATCAAAAAAAAATGATGGACTGAAAGTTCCACTAAAATCACTTATATCTTATCTCACACAGTTATTTTATCACTAGGTATATCAATTACAAACTATAATATACATATAATAACAGAAACACTTCTAAATAAACTCTACAATAAAATATAAAAACATATTTCATGTTGAATAAAATATTTAGTTTGTAAACAAGTTAACAGAAGGTTACTCCGGACTTCGAGATCTCGTTAAATAATATGTTACTTCTGCGTGTTAAATAATTTAGTAAAAGTCGACTTTTGCTAAATTTGACTTCTTTCTTCTTCTATTTTTTTACTACTCAAATCTATGTGAAATTTAAGATACTTAATTTTTTTTTACTAGGTTTACTAAGCCCGCATTGCAGGGGTGTTCTGCTATTTAGCTCGGTAACCAAAAGGTATACCATCACCAATTTGATTAAATTAAAATATTATAAAAAATACCCAAGTGATAAAATAGAGAGTTTGGGAGCTCAATACTATCGACTGTGCTTCTCACACTTTCATCTTCTTAACATTTCCTTTAATACTGTGCAGCTGAATCTCTGCGCCCTACAAGAGGTGGCCCTGCCTAACACTAGTGGTGAGTGCAATTATAACTGTTGCAACTACAAACAGCGGATCTAAGCTGAGAAGTTAAAAACCACCTAAAGGGGCCAAAGCAAGTATTTTCTGGCAACCCCTTTTAGAGGTGTAAAAGATGGCTGTACAGGTTAATCTTAGGTAGGGATTCTCTTAGGGATCTGCAGAACCTACTGGATTGAGTTTGAGGTTCTGCAGAACCTACTGGATCGAGTTTGAGGTTCTGCAGAACCTACTGCTTCGAGTTTGAGGTTCTTCAGAACCTACTGCATCGAGTTTGAGGTTCTGCAGAACCTACTGCATCAAGTTTGAGGTTCTGCAGAACCTACTGCATCGAGTTTGAGGTTCTTCAGAACCTACTGATTCGAGTTTGAGGTTCTGCAGAACCTACTGCTTCGAGTTTGAGGTTCTGGGGAGAGAGATAGAGAAGAAAATTAACAGTTTAGTAAATCAAATGAGCATGGACATACACCAAATAATGTCATCATTCAAATTCAGTTTATTTTAAATTAGCAAACAATGATTTTTCAGACCTTCTTGAACTTATTCCTTAACTTAGTTGACACTCACCCATTCAATTGTAATAAATTATAATTAAAGACTAAGTAAAAGCCATACCTTTCAATTCGATAATAAATTTGAGCTTTCAGTTCTTTAATCTTAATCGAATCGTCCTTTGTTAGATTTAGTGTATCAAGGGCCTGTTGGTTCATGTTCAGACGGTACAAACAGTGAGCTTTTTCAAAAATAAGATTTCTAAAACAAAGATAAGAATAACATAACAATACAATACATATAATAATAATAATAATAACAATAACATACAATACATAACAATACTCATCGAGTAGATGAGTAAAGTGGTCGGATAAACCCTCGTCCTGTAATGACCTAATAAGCAGTCGAACGGGACTAAAACCCAAAAGAAAAAAAAAGAAAAAAAATAACAATACATAATGTCAACAATATGAATCAATTATTCAAAGATAAATATTTTTTTAAATTGTTATTAAGATATGTTAAGAGGAAAAATAAACATAATGTTATTTATATGTGTATTTAGTAGTCTTTCAGCGGCAGAAACGCAAAACCGAATTTATAATAAAAATGATTATTTAAAACATAGAACTAATTAATTATATCAGTAACTCGAGTAAAAACTGGAAACGACAGTAGTAAATAATTTAGCAACTAGCATCGGTACCAATAGAATATTTTATTAAAACTTTAAAGAATTTTCTCCAAAACATTCATATCTTCTAAGAGGAATATAATAATGCAAGTGATAACTATGATTCCTAAAAGGCGGACTGGTTTGAGGACAACATTCTTCGTAATCAGGTCGCTTTATTAGGGAAAATCCTAGTTCAAGAGAAAATAGCTTTAAATACGGACAGTGAGAAAACTGGGAAAAAATTGGTCCGTTAAATTGAACAAAACTTCCACATTTAGATACCTACTGTGTTTAAAGCCGATAATAACTAAAATTGATAAATATATACCTAATTGGTATATTTTGAAACAAGTGTTCAACAGGTGGCAGTTTACTTTTTAGGGTTTTGAGGTCGTCCTAGAAACCCTTATGCTTTTGGTAGTGTGTCCATTACAAGTAAAAAT
>KZ651086.1:227080-240832 GCA_001010745.2 Gerris buenoi | reverse complement strand
AAGTTTGTCAAGAGCCCTCCCTTTTTAACATGTAAAAAAGAATAAATACCTGACCTGTGCCACCAAGTCTAACACCACATTGTTATTCAGTTCTAAAATATTTTCCTCAAGTCCTAAGAATGTTCCTTGGACAAAAAAATTAAATTAAATTCGAATTTATAAATTAAATATTCACTAGATCTAATTTAAAATACATTGAAAGTTAGGCACAAAAAATAAAAGGAAAACAGGCCCATGACATAGTTCATAACATTTATAATATACCAGTGACAATAAAAAAAAAGAAGGTAATTGGGGATTTAATACAGTGATCTATTTATTTAAAAAATTCATTAGTAGAAATAATAATTAATTAATTCTAATTAATTAAAAGAAAGGTTAAAATATTTCATACACTGAGTTCACATTTCCTGGCTAACCTACTCGCAAAATATAAAAGAATATACAAAAGAAGAAATACAATTTTACAATTAAGAAAAATATATCCGTTAACATGCTAAAGAAAAATTGAGTATATCTTCAGGTTATAAAAGAACCTTAATAAAGACTACAATAACACGTGTACATTCCATCCGATATATAAAACAAACACATTAAAAAATGTAGAGCAAATATGTGGCGTACGATAAGCTAACTCTTGGCCACGAGGAGATGAGAATACATTTCAAAGTGACACTACAAATTCATGATTCAATCATACAGCTACAGATATCCATTAAGTACAAAAAAATTAAATATACTTTTAGTTATTTATAATTTAATAAACCGTGGCACATAAATACTTCAACAAATAAACACACAACTTCTTTTAAAAATAGTTAACAATATCTAGCACGAATATCTAAAATCACATTAAATATTTAAGAGTTAAGAATTTCACAAATTTTATTTAGTCGACTTCTAACAATGTAATTTTTATCCACTTATACGATCGCAATATTTACATCCTTACATTTAAAAAAACACTTGCACAAATGTTAAGCACAAAAGGGTATTTTTAGATTTATTTATTTCTTATATTGCACATTATTAGTAGACCAACAGGGTGGTGTTACAACTCACTGCACTTAGCAATCTCTTGCAGACAAACTACATTCTATATCATTTTAATCCTACTTGTTAAATATAACACACATACTAAAAAAAACCCTTTCTCATAAACCACTACAGAAATGACTCATTTTTGATTTCATATTTTACCTTTTGCCAATCAACGATATACTGAGTATACCAATTGCAAATAATATAACACACGTTTAGTATGAAAAAAGTATTTTTGAAAGGACTTCTTTTTAAAAAATATCACGTAAAATTGTCTCCAATAAGATAATTAAAATAACTACTATTTAAACTGTTTATTGACTACATATTATATAATTATCAATGCATATAAATTGTAAATGCATGAGCTATAGAAAATATAAGTACCGTATTGCTTGAATATAAGATGCACTTTCTTTCCCCGTATTTACATCTTGAAAATGGGGATGCGTCTTATAATCGATGAATTTAAGTGTAATAGATCGAAATAGCATTTCCATCTGTAAGCGACGTACCGTGAGCTAACAACCTTTTTTCCTACGAACTTACCGTTCAAGTATTAATGAGATCGTTGTTTCACTTTGAAATTTGCAGGGATTTTATTGTCAGGCCTTCCTTTTTCATTATCGTACAGTTAATCTGTTGTAACAGAAGGCTGTCTGCGACAAAAATTTAAGGGGACTTTTTTTGCATGAATCACTTGGGACACATGAGAAAAGCTAACTCCAACTTTACAGGACCATCTAGAAGGCGAAAGTACAGGGTATGGGGTAAAAGTCAAAATAGTATATACTCTTCATAATGCATGTCGTTGGAAAGCTCTTTAAGAGTACAGATAACACCGGCTTGATAACAAACGACTGATTTCAAAGGCGGCTGTTTCTACGAATTTATCTATTTTATAAGAAAACACCCAGTTTTCTTATAAAATAGACACCTTATTAGCCATCTGACCGCGCAAGTAAAAATATTACACAAATAAGTAATTATCTACCTAGTTTTAAAAGATGTGCGAAGAGACGGAGAAGGTGAGGAAAAGTAAAAATAAATAATAATGATAAAATAAAAAGTCATAAATCAAACCAACTTGTGACAGCGCAATCCACAGAATTATTCTGATTTGCCGAAATATGTTTAAAAATGGATTAAGGAAATTGATTTTATTTTATAGCGGCCTTTACACTTGCGCTCTTTCCTGCAGGATAGAGCAACATACAGGAAAGAGAGCCAGTGTAAAGGCTGCACTGGAGTGAGGGATTACACGTCCACAGAGACGCACGCTTTACTGCGTGTAATCTCCTTAGTGAAAAGGCAACAGCGAGCTTTACCACAGGCCTCTTATTCTTTATATTCTATCTGTATAACACGGGGGCACGCTTTCCTGTGGGAAAGCACATATCACTTTTATACCTACCAAATCTTTCCCACAAGATTACTCGTGCGCAATCCTTCATAATTCAGGCCTGCAGGAAAGAACGTATGTGTAAAGGCCGCTATTGTATTTTTTGATAAAAAGTCAGTATAGTATTAATTATAATTTTGTATGTTCTAGTAATAAATGGTACTTTATTTATTTACAACATTATATACGTTTTCAACATCCAGTATATGTCCTAAAACTGTCTATCCTGGATATCCTATGGAAGTCCTCTTAGTGTTAAAAAAGCGGGCATCAGGTCACCCTTAACCCTAGAGTGGTACTGCTTCGTAATTTTTACGAAGGGTTGTCTTTTTCTGTAAATTACAGAAGTCTAGAAATGTGGAGGGGGTTGGGACCTTATCTATGCCTTTAGTGGAATGTTTTCAGTATGCNCTTCTACGAATTTATCTATTTTATAAGAAAACACCCAGTTTTCTTATAAAATAGACACCTTATTAGCCATCTGACCTCGCAAGTAAAAATATTACACTATAAATATTGGAAATTACATGTAAAATGGGCCAAATATATCATTCAAGGTACAAATTTTTTTTTAAAATTTGACGGAAAAGTCGGGTGCGTATTATACGCGAATATTTAATTTTCCCCAAATTATAGCTCAAAATTTGGCCTGCGTATTATACACGGGTGCGTATTATACGCGAGATTTTACGGTAATATTTCTAATTTTAAATTAATTTTTTTTTTAATTTTCTTGCTTTTCCATTTTACCCCTCTGTTCAATAATAATATGACAATAGTGTACCTAACAAGATGTCACAGATGCCATTAATTGCCGTTTTTTGCAACCACTTGCACATCACCCTATTGCCTCTTCCTTACAATTTATGAGATGACCATTTGTATCCAATGTACTAAATATACAAAAATGATTTCATAATCATGTTTCTGTCATCAAATAAAGCAAGTATACCCATTTTCATTATATCGGAACA
This sequence comes from Gerris buenoi, assembly GCA_001010745.2. Lineage (NCBI taxonomy): Eukaryota > Metazoa > Arthropoda > Insecta > Hemiptera > Gerridae > Gerris > Gerris buenoi. The sequence goes on along the minus strand of KZ651086.1, from coordinate 237,415 downwards.
AAAATAATATTTCTGATTTTTTTTTTTTTTATTAAAAAGATTGCTTTTTCTTCCATTTTACTCCCCCCCTTAAATGAAAATATGACAAGCTTGTGTATAAAAATAATTACTGTACTCTTAAAGAGCTTTTCAATGACATGCATCATGAAGGGTATACACTATTTTAATGTTGTACCCCTTACCACATACATCCACCCTCTAGATAGTCCTGTAGTTGGAGTTAAGCTTTTCTCATGGGTCCCAACCTTTTCATGCAAAAGAAAGTTCTCTCAAATTTTTATTTCACAAAATGGCGAGGAAATTAGACAATAAGTGTTATATATTTTTGTAATCTACTCTTCGATGCCTTTCATTTGATATCCCAAAATTAAAAAAAGTTATTTTTTCTCGTGTTTTTTAATTATTCGCCATTTTGGATTTGAACAGCTGATAATTTTGAGTATGCTATATTTTTCCTGTTTGCACGTCAAAAAGATGATCAATACTGTTAAGTTTTTAGATTGTATCTCATTTGATTTAAAAGTTATTGGAACCGTACGGACAGACAGGAACGAAAGTATAAGGGTTTCTCTTGTTTTACCAACAAAACCCTAAAAAGGTTAAAAGTAAAAATGTTGACTTTACATTCAAAAACCTAAAATTAAATATGTTATTATATAGGCTAATTTTTCACATCTAACATTAATAATAATTACACACATTTCATATTTTTTACATTAATTAAGAAACATTTAAAATCAGTTACACCACGACAATCTGTTAATAGAGAATAACAGTACAAGTAAGAGATCCATTCGTCATTAAAGACAACTAATTTAAAACAATACCACAGAGACTATTGTTAACTATCAGACACCAAAAGACAAACATGCTATTGACTTTTGTTCCAACTTTATAAATAGAAGCAGTGGCGGCGATAACGGGCCCTGCAGGGGGGGCCACGGGGATCTGGGGGCTCCTGGATGGGAAATAGAGGGGCCCCCACTCAAAGTTTGCGGGGGGGGCCCCAATATCTTACCGCCGCCACTGAATAGAAGAAACGGAACGGATGTTTTAGAATCATTAAAAATGTATTAAATAGCATTAAGTAAAAGTTACAGATTGGTTAACATGATTTCGAATCGCTACATGGATGTGGTTTGATAGTGCTCTTATGGTGTAGTCTTATCTCTCAAAATAGTGTTTTCTTGAATTATATTTTTCTTAATACCTACTATAAATTAAACAAACAAACAAAAAAAAAAAAAAAAATGAGTTGTGCAAATTTGCCATAAAAATGTATCTTGTTGAGCCGAAAGGACTAGTCAATGGACTAACACCTTTCTCATGTAATTCACTGTCTGAAAAACATGTCATTAACACTAATAATATTTATAATTTATTTAGTTGGGTAATTTAATTGAGATAAAATAATAATAATTTGTTGAAATTTCTCTTAAAAAAACAAAGCAGGATCATTTCAATTTATACTCTAAGCAGTAACTTGATTAACAAATGTTTTATTGGATAAAAGTGTTATATTATTTCCTAATAATTAAAGGGAAAACTTGAATTTCAAAATGTATGGTTTGATTTTTTTACACATTGATCCATTTTTGTATTTCAAGTCCATCTATTTTCAATTAATAAAGAATTCATGGTTTACAGATAGTTAAATTTCAGGCATTTTTAATAAAAATAAAAAAAAAATTAAAAAAATGACTCTTTACAATTGTGGTTGATTTATATACATCAGTATAATTCATAACACTGTCTACATTTCATTATATCAAGCCTCAATGAAATTAAACACTAAAAAAAAAAAACAACAGATAATAGGATAGTAGAAAATAAATTAGTAAATAAATAAGTAAAAAATTGTTCGACTCTTGACCTCTGTTAAATTTTTCAGTTGCTAGGCTTTAGTTTGGTCAATCGATGATGAGATAATAAAATGTTTAATAATGATAGATTGATTAAATCTGAATGCAGCAAAGAAGTGAAACTACTTTTATCATGACATTAAAAATGACAGTAAAAGATAGTTGTTTTGATTGATCTGAAGTTGCTATTTCCAAGAATAGCAGCTTCGCAACCAACAACAGAAGACTTACGAGCTCTCTCCTTACCCAATGTCTCTTGACAAGTGTGGCATGCAAAAAGAAACCACATCTTCCTTCTACGACGCCTTCATCCCACTAACAAAGGTTGTCAAGAACAATGCCTCAAAATTTTTTTCTACCACTTACCACTTGCGAGGATAAAGGAAATAAAAAAATGGGGTTTCCCCCCTCCACCTTTCAGGCTGTCCCACAAAGTTGGAATTAAGCTTTTTTGATGTGCCTCACGCTATTCATGCAAAAAAAGTTCCATAGAATTTTTACTGCAGACAGCTATTTATCACAACAGATTGACTGTACTAATAGTACCTACCGTAAAATCTCCCGTATAATACGCACTTTTTTTACCTCTTTTTTTCTTCCAAAATCGGGGTGCGTATTATACACGCGTGAAAAAAAAAAATACTTCGTTTACAACTTAAATTTTACCTCAATAATTGAAAAATAATAAAAAACATAAAGGTAAACATACTTTTTTTTAACAAAAACTGATTCTCTTTTTTTTATAGACAGAATGACTTGTTATCATCATAGTTATGTTATTTTATTTCGCAAGCTGATCAAAGTCATTGATAAAGGTAGATAGAAGTTAATTTTTTTGTTTATCTCAAAAAGCGGTACCTCCGTGAGATTACACTGGTGATTACACCATGTGATAACACCGGCTTGATAACAAACGACTGACTTTAAAGGAGGCCCTTCTACAAATTGATCTATTTTATTAGAAAGCACCCAGTTTTCTTATAAAATAGACACCTTATTAGTGTTATTAGCCATCTGACCTCGCAAGTAATAATATTACGTAATAAATATTGCAAATTACATGTAAAATGTGCAAAATATATCATTCTAGGTACGTATTATAAACGATTTTTTTCTAAAATTTGACGGAAAAGTCGGGTGCGTATTATATGCGAATATTTAATTTTCCACAAATTATAGCTCAAAATTTTGCCTGCGTATTATACACGGGTGCGTATTATACGCGAGATTTTACGGTATTTATACAAATAGAATTGTTTTGTGACACTCAGATTAGCCGACATATGAGAGGGAAAAAATAAAGCCACTAGGCAGTTATCCAGTGACTTTTTTGTTTGCCTAGTTGGCCCTACCTTCGAGATGTCAAAATCTAAAGCTCCCATTGACTCCCTTTCCACACTGCTGCAAAACAATTATTTATAAAAATACTGTAACATCTGTTTTTCTAAATTGCTACATATTTTTGCTGTTAATTATTAAGTTTAAAGTTATTTGTACAATAGTTAAAAGTTATATTGCTATTTGATACTCTTAATTACACTTTGAAGTAGCCGATAAATAATATAAGTTTAAGCTACATGGATAAAGTACATGGTTTTTAAAGTTAAGGGACTTAACAGATTATGGATCCTAAATATAAAATAATATTGATTAAATAGGGCTATTACAAATGATTATTTATTTAATTTAAATTATTTCATTCGATTATTTATTCGATTGATCAAAAATTATTTAATTTTCAATCTTAAAAATGTATTTGCCTTAAGATAAATTATTAAAATTTCATTGTTTTATTAATATATTTTTCAAAATGTTAAAACACAATAACTTAATAAGTTATTGTTTTCCTTTTAAAAGGGTCTATCGACCCTTAGAACTCTTATTTTAATCATTAAAATAAGCTTAAAATCATGTGACGGCATGTCAGCCACACTTCCTGTGATCACAATGAGACTGTCCACACAATATCTCACCGACACAGAAATAAACATCGTTAAGTGCAAACAAGAAATAAGAAACTTTCTAGTATCTTAGTTTAATTTGGAGTTTGAGGATAAATCTTTAGAATTGTCTCTTCTCAATCTTCTGTTTAAACTAATACCTTTGAATGAACTTTTTGCACTACGATTCTTTTGACTCTGTGACAACGGGACTGCTGAAAAATCGTGTTGCACTGACGAGACCCCGACTTGGGTCGGTAGACTTTCTTCTTTTGTCGCCGTAGGAGAATCTTTTTCTTCTGCGATTCTAGGAAGAGGCTGAGAACCACTGTGAGTAAACTCCGCATCCCCATCATCACATTTTGTCACATTAGTTTCGGCAATATGCCGATCTTTATCCGTGTTCGGGTGAGGATCGATACTTCGATATTTATTGACTTCACAGTCAGAAGTCTGTTTCTGTATTGAAGACGATGATTTCGATGTTATAGTAACCCTAGGAGCAGAAGAAATGGTCACTTTAAGAGCCGGATCGCATAAAGGAGAGATAGAAGCGGACACTTGTTTCACTTTGTTTTCAGCACTCCTGGGATGAAGTCGATCCGGACTCAAAGCCCTCCGAAGCAAGGGAGATCCCGGCTCAGTACTTTTAGGACGGGCAAATGATTTTTTCGTCGAAGAACCACTAGACGATCCGGGGCTGTAGGACTGGGTGGTGTTAGAACTACCAGGTTGGTGACCGGGAGGAAACGTCAGAGGACTGGGTGATCTAGTCGGAGAAGAAGGGAGAGGTGAAGGCGAAGGTGTTCTTGCTAAGGGAGACAGAGGAATATGTCCTACTGATTTCCTTCTATTAGGAGAATGTATGTTCTTAGCAGCCGAATGCAATTTATGTTTGAGTCCGTGTAAAGTCGACGGACGTTGATGATAATGTGACGAAACACTCGGGCTGCTCCCGCAAGAAGAGCTGGACGAACTCTGAGAGTTTTCAGACGAACGAGAAGTATCAGGACTCATAGGCAGTTTAGGAGAGGACGAGGATCTTGAGACAGGATCAGATGCAGGAGTAGAAATAGATCTTGAAAAAGACTGAAAACTTCGACTCGGTGTTACTAAAGAAGGTGTTGAAACTCCCATCTGCTTACAAACAAAAAAATTATAAATATTTATTAATTTTAAAAGACTATGTAACTCAAGTTTAAATCTGATAAAAGAAGAATAGTTAAATATTAAAATAATAATTATATTAAATAGTTAATAAAAAATACCTGTTGCATTTCCACACTTGCTCTTTTGCTGCTTATTTTTCTAAATAAACATGTCTTCCTTCGCTTGTCTCCAATGTCTCTTTTCTGTTTACGTTGCTTTTGTAACGATCTGAAAACGATTAATAAAATTTACAAATATCAACTACATTGGGAGGTCATAGAAAATTCCGTCCATTAAACTAAGCTAAGCTTGATAATAACAACTGGTGCAATTATAGTAGAAAGGAAAGGGGCAGGGTACACAAAGAAGTAGACATCTATGTAAACAAACATATGTTAACCAATCAAAGTCAGTATATCAGAGTCAGAGGTGTAGATAGAGATACCACGGGCTTTTCACTGCCAAACAAAATTAATAGAGGGATAGAGCGCTCATTTACTCCACTTGGCTCCCTCTGTCACATCATCATTTTGACATGATATGAACAAGAGAGCTCCTCATCCCATCTAGTAGCACAGTGTGCAGCGCTTGAAATGCCACTTTTCTCTTTTCTGTGTAACCCTATTCCTCTTACAGTGTCCCTTACCTCTCTCTCTACCGCTCCACTATAATTTACAGACTAAAAAACACAGAAAATATCGTAATTGTTAAAAATGATTTTACATTAAAATCAAAATTGTAACAAAATCGTTCTTAAACTGAATTCAAGAGACTGATTTGTTCAAATACTGTGGAAACTTAATATCTCGAAATCCTTGGTAAGACAAAGTGATTTCCATTTTGCTTGCAAATTAATCATTGCTAATAATCTAAACCTTGATAATATGAAGTAAAAAAGTAGGTATTCCATAAAAACATTTTTACATCAAGGAGTAAAAAGAGGAGGCAAATAGCTGGATCCTGGATTAATTAACAGAATAGAGCGTTCCCCAGTAAATTAAACAGACAGCCGCCCTCTTTACTTCAAGGAGACATGCATTGGGTTCTCAACATATGTCCACTGTGTACCTGCAATACCTTGTAACCCTCAAAATCGAGATTTTTTTTTTTATTGCATTTTTTGATAGATATTATAAATATTTACATATGTGAAAAAGCTAGTAAGCCTTAAGCAATTATTTTTTAAAAAAGCTAGTAAGCCTTAAGCAATTATTTTTTAAAAAAGCTAGTAAGCCTTAAGCAATTATTTTTTATAGAAATTATTGTAATACTTTGTATTCATCATTTAACTAAAGTGTACAAAAAACCTCGTAAACGACAAGGTTTCAAAACATCGTTAACCCCCATGCATTGTAAGTCTTTAACTAGTTGTTAGATACGTTTAAGAGTTTCAGTAAAATTAATTAAAGTCAAAATAAATATTAAGAAACTATAAAAATAAAATTTTTCAAAACAACGTTTTTTGCTTCTCCTAAAAAATTTATTTTTTGGGGTTAAGAGGTTTTGTAAGTACACAGTCCATATTGAGTTCTCCAGAACCCAGAGATTTGCCTCCCCTTTTACGCTACTTCAAAGTTTCACAGTAATAGTAATCAGTTTATTGTCAAACTTTTTTGATTATAAATTAAAAGTCATTTGTACTTTTTTTTATCATGGTGAAAATAATATTTTAGATCTTCTCGTTTAAATTTAACTCAGTTGATAGGTTGAATTTTCTGCTTAATTTGTTTAAAGGAGTTGCCTAAAATCATAGGATGATGAGTTTTTAAAAGTACATGTCTACAACTTTCTAAATTTACAATTCAACAGGTTACTGTCAATTACTTGCTCTTAATATACCCATAGCTATTTATTCAATTATAAATAGTATAATTTTGAAAAAAATATCAATTTACCTTTTCGCTAATTTTGACTGCCAGAGTTCTCGTTTTCTGCCTCCTGTTTTAATAGAAGTATTTTCTAAAGGAGTGGATCGCAATGTAACATGATCACCTCCGGAGAGAAGAATATGAATGACTTGAGTGTGGTACAATCCTTGCACAGGTTCACCGTTAATGTGAGTTATCAAATCACCTGGCCTTAAACCAGCTTCAAAAGCAGGACTTCCCGCTTCAACAACCTAACAAAAACAACTTATTCTTAGAGATAATAAGAAGAAATTAGTCCTCTTTTTCCTATTATAGGAAAAGAAATTCAAGTTCCTAGTTCCATTACTCCTCGTTGGAATGCAATACCTGTCTGTAAATATTTAATTGCTTTATATCTATTAAAAATATTTTGATGAATCAAATACAGGGAGGAGCGCGGCAGACGTATGAATTTGAAAATATAATAAAACACAGAATGTTACAAAATAATATATATATATTTTTTTTTTTCATTTTTTCCTGATTTAATAACATGAGAAATTTAAATTTACTAGATTTAAACAAAGTATTGAATAAGTGGTTCCCCTCACACTCCAAACACTGATTAAGCTTGTAATCCACAGAGAAAAAAAAATTAATAAATACATACCATAACCAGATGATGCATCGTGTAAAAATCCGAGTCCCCATAATAAACCCTAATAGTGTGAACGGTGAAACCAAATCCTGATGGACCTCTCCTGACAATTATAGGTGGCTTCAAGCTATTGACTAGAGGAGAAAGTTCTCTACATGGCGAGTTATCTCTAGAACTAGCAGTACTTGACCCACCAGGAGAATCCATTTGCGGCATTTCATCTACGAATAAAAATTGGATAAATTAATTATACTACCCGTATTATATAAGTAATTAAATTACATGTCGAGTTAACGGTTATCTAACCTCTCACAGGGGGGATGATGAGAGACAAACCAGAAGCACTGAAGCTCTTTATAACTTGTCTTGATCGAGGTTTATTTATAGGTAATAGCGGTGAAGGTACGGGAACCCTGGTCGGGGGCTGAACCAAGGTTTCAGGTATGATTTTCTTTGGGACATTAGAAACCGGAGACAAATCATGAACTCCACTTGGACGAGCCCTGAAAAAAAAGAAAGAAATTACGCTAATTAAGACATATCATCCTCTAATACAATGTAAACTGCTAAAAAATTAATTAAAATTTGGAATGACCGAAATCACAAATAACACACTCACAAATTATGTTCGTTGTCAATTGAAATAGAGAAGCGAGGAAGTGTGAGAGCTTCTCTGTTCTGTAAACGCCTTCTACGTTGTATTTGAGGAGAAACATCGTCACTCTCAGTTTGAGAAGAGTCGGGTGTAGTGGGATTTCCTTGGATATGTTCCAACTCGTTGACTCCCTCTAAATCACATTCTTCAGAGGCACCTGTTATTGTCAATAGAATAGAAATAATAAGAATATAAAATAATGAAACTATACTAATAATGTTTATGAAAGAATAATAATCAAATCGTTGGTGGAATGTAAGATAAATTTAAACCCCTTTCAAGTGCAAACCAAAATTTGCAACTTCAAAATACATTTTTTATTCGCAGATACAGAACAAATTATATCATTTGTACTGAACAAAAGGCTGTGATTATATAAAATAAAGTACCTGAACTGCACGAATGTGTTTCGTGAGAAAATGTAATCTTCTTCACAGCGTTTTTAGAAGTTTGAAGCTCTATTTCTTTAGAAGGAAGTGTGAGACTTAATCTATTCTGTACTTTACGATACTGAGGAGAACACGAAGAGAAACCACCAAGTAAAACACCATCATCTCCATCATCTGTGTCTCCACTAATTTCATGATTATACCTGTCCAGGCGACCTGAAATGATATATCCATCCATATAATCATTCAATTAATTTTCAAACACCTTTTTAATAATACAGTAGAGCCTCCCTTACACGACCCTCAATAACACAAAAACCTCGATTACAAGTGCAATTTTCAAATTCCCTTGAGATAGCCATTACAAATAATGTTAAATTAACCTCTATAACGGGACTATTATTATCCAAACAACCTAAATAACATGGATTTATTCCAATTCACAGCGTAACTCAGAACCTCTATAAAAAGTCGTTTTGAGAAATCAAGCTCTATAACGCGACTCTATAAAGAAATGGGTCGACCTTGAACAAGTTTAGACTATAAAACACCACCCCACCTGCTCCCAACATTCCATTAACCTCTATAAGACGACTGATGGCCAAAATAACCTTGATAACATGACCCTCAACAAAAAGAGCCCCTCGATAACAAGACTGTTTCCCTAATCCCCTTGAGACACTTCTTATCGAGGTTCTACTGTAGTTAATTGGGTAGGTGGATGATAAGGTGTGAAAAAATGAAGAATTATTCCATATTTATGAGAAATGTTTCGACCTTTCTTCTTAAGGTCATCCTTAGTCTTTATTTCTAAATTAACAAATTCAATAATCAGTTACTATTATGTATAATATAAGTAAAATTTGTTTTTTTAAGATTACTAATAAAAATTAACTATAACAAAATCTGGTAAATGTAAGCTTCATATATAGCTTACATACTAAGCCTATATATAGCTCCTAGGCCTATATATAGCCTATATATAGGCTCCTAGGCCTATATATAGCTTCATATATAGCTTATATACTAAGCCCTAGAATTTATATTTTAATCCCAGTTCTATTATATTAAATAATAATTCTGTTATTGTACTACAGTTTTTTCATGGTAACATTGTTATTGTCACTGTCAACTTTTTTTAAATTAGGGATTTAAATTTTTATATAATGAACTCTGTCATGGAGACAGATATTATTTTTAATTTTAACAGCACGGTAAGTAAGTATATTGAACAGATTTTGTTACTGTTATTTTTTTAAAAATAATCTTCAAAAACTAGGAGTCTATATTATATATAATTTTTACATATATTATACATCAGGGTAATTGATTATTGAATTAGTTAATCTAAAAATAAAGACTCAACGTCGAAATTTATCTCATAAATATGGATTAATTCTTCATTTTTTCACACTTTATCATCTATCTACCTAATAAATTACAATTGTTTTTAAATATCATCTATATTAAATACAAGCTGAAGTACCTACTCCACGTTACCTGAGAGATAGGGTTTTTTTTAGATAGTTCATAATCTCGATAATAATAATAAATAATACATTTATTTTCCCATTACAAAGATCTTTTGGGTAGCTGATACCTATATTAGTAGCAGGTTTCCAGTAGGAAATTTTGACCACACATCAGTTACAATGACAAAATTATTTATCTACTGTAGGACATTTTGACCACACATCAGTTACAATGACAAAATTATTTATCTACTGTAGGACATTTTGACCACACATCAGTTACAATGACAAAATTATCTATCTACTGTAGGAAATTTTGACCACACATCAGTCACAATGACAAAATTATCTATCTACTGTAGG
>KZ651086.1:210224-220266 GCA_001010745.2 Gerris buenoi | reverse complement strand
AAAAATAAATAAATAAATAATAATGATAATAATAGTTTTTAAGTACAGTTTTACTTTGTTCCTTTAAATATATGAAAACAAAATACTCCTCACTCATCCATCACACTATCTTTAGAACAGCAATTGCTAGAGACAGTGGCGAACACAGAAAATATTTGCTGAAGGAGGGGGGGACTGCAACTGCTGCTGCTATAGAATGTGCAGTGTATTTATTTTTATAAAAAGGATGAGGTGTTACAATATGACAAACCTTATTGGAAGACACTTTAACTCTGAAGAATTTTAAGTGTCTTATAATTGTAAAGTCTTTTTCTACAATTTAAAGTGAGAGTCTTTGTTCAAATGTCAATTGTTAATTTTATTTTTTTTAATATCTAAATTAATATCATACCCTCTCTTACGGAAATAGTTTATAACTCGTTACACTTTTAATTGTTTGTTGTGACTTTTTGAAGTTGTCCACTCAATTTAAAAGAGCTATTTTCTTTAATTTTTTATAAACTTTGTTATCTTTGCTATGTCGCTATTTCATTTTTTCTTAAACCTGGTATTCATTTGTTTTTTTTATTTCTTCTTAAAAAATCTCAATTTGATATCAGCAGGGGGTGTTTATTATCCTCAATTCCCAGCTGAAACCTTTTTTTAAACCTGGTAATTGAAACTAGAGAGCTCTATGGAGAAAGGGCTAAAAACCTCTACAACTGCCCCCACCGGAAGAGAGTTTTGTCTCGAGCCGGCCATAGTTCGGGAGAAGTTCCTAGCTTTACTCGGAAGTAAGTGACTACATATAAACCTCTGTAAGTTAACGGTGAGTGCTATTTGACTTTTTTTATTTAACTTTTCTTTTATAGCTTTTACTCGTTTTTTACCTTTTCTGTTGCTCTTTACCCCCCTGGATATTCCCCAGGAATGTCCATTAATTCCCCAGGAATATCCATTAGACATATAGTCCATTATATCCTAAAGGATCAAACACTGCACAATTACCAGCTCCTATAAAAAAAAAATAACCTACTACAATATAAGTATCAGGTCTTAAACAAGTTCTAGCGTTTATGCAATTACCTGGCGTACATGTAACTAGATGGCCACTACTGGCCATAGGCTAGCCAAGACTGGCTAGTATACCTATATATAAACAATCTAAATTAAAAATATAATACGTTGCAGTCAATTTTCAACAATATAAAATTGTTAAACTTACTTATCAGGTTTAAGATCCCGATGAACAATTCCATAGCTATGAAGATACTCTACAGCAAGAACAGTTTCGGCAAAGTAAAATCTTGCCATGTCAGGAGGAAGGGGTCCGATATTTTTGACAAGAGCAGCGCAATCACCTCCTTCTACATATTCCATAACCAAGCAGAGATGTTTCTAAAATAGAATATTGAATTATTAACTATACTTACATGTTAACTTATACAGTTCCATAAATGTTTAGGATTTGATTGTTATGTTAGCACCTCGACCAAGATAGAAGAAAACCCACTGTTGTATTTAGGCCTTTCTTACATAGGCTTTATTTAACCAACATTGCTAAAGGAGACTTGTGTGTAAGAATTATATACAGTAGAACCTCGATAAGAAGTGTCTCAAGGGGATAAGGGAAACAGAGGTGCTCTTTTTGTTGAGGTTCGTGTTATCAAGGCTATTTTGGCTAGGTCGTCCATTCCTGTATAAAGTAGTGTTATAGAGGTTGACTTCTCAAAACGACTTGTTATAGAGGTTCTGAGTTACGTTGTGAATTGGAAAAAAAAACATGTTATTGAGGTTGTTTGGATAATAATAGTCTCGTTATAGAGGTTAATTTAATATTATGTGTTATGGCAATCTCAAGGGTATTTAAAAATTGAACTTGTAGTCATGTTATTGAGGGTCATATAAACGAGGTTTTACTGTATTATCATATCTAAGAACTATGTTAAAAAATAAAAAATAAAAACAACAAACCTTGGTTTCAAAACTGCAGTACATGCTAACCACAAATGGATTATCGGTGAAACTCATTATGTCTCTTTCGGCAAACACTTGTTCGATTTGATTACGAAGGATCAAGTTATTCTTCACAATTTTCTTCATAGCAAATCTCTGCCTAGATTCCTTGTGTCTTACCAGATAAACAGCGCCGTATGCACCGTTTGAAATCAATTTGACAACATCAAAATCTGATTCAGAGGGAGCCTGAGGAAAAAAGAAAATAAAGTTAACAAATAACCTTAACATGTATGTTGAGTCTTTCATTAGTTGTTATGATATTGTCAAACCTGTAATAGTTTAATAGTTAGCAACTAGGCACCTTGATTTTAAGTGTTGAATAAGCATTCATGCATTCAACATACACTCTCAAACGTTTAATCATTCTAAAGTCTTGTACAGGCATTCATTATTTCAACATTATTCTTAAACGTTGTTTCTTACATGTAACGATTGGTTAAGCAAGGTACCCCAACAAATAAGTGTTCATTATAAGGGCTAATAAACCAGTAAAGTAGTAGTAGTAGTAGTCTAGTACTTCCTACTAGAACGGGTACGACGAACCACTTGTTCGAACCTTGCAATTAGGCCATCACTTAGGCCCTTTTTACGCCCCGTGGTGGAGAGTCCAGCTACTTCACACATCATACATTTGTACATTGTACAAGTAAGCGAGTATGGTGTGGTCATTAGTAAGCTATATAAGGGTGCGTCAAAGCGTGGGGGAAGAGTCCCCATAAAGGGTGTCCCTCGCCCTGCTCCCTTCCTCGAACCATAGATACAAATTACATCATCATGACACGGATCGGACCCACATCAAAGAGTGGGGGAAGAGTCCCCATAAAGGGTGTCCCTCACCCTGCACCGTCCGAGATTCATTGATGCAATTCAGAGTTATCATGGCACGGGATCGAACCCACGACCTCGAGTTGCCTCTACTTATTGATAGCTGAGCGAGAGGGCCTTAAGACGCTCGGCTAACCTGGCTCCCAATAAACCAATAAATATTAAAGGATCTAGAGTATAGTGTTTTATTCTAAATCAATTCAAATCAAACATAATACATAAACAACATAGTAGGGTGTAAGAAGTACACATAACTTAACAACCGAGCAAAAGAAGCTAAATAAAGAAAAACTTTTTCAAATTACCTTCAAAAATGTATCTGACTTCGGAGTAGAGGTTTGCACACCAATAGTATCAGAGTCTGAAGAATTCACATTTACTTTAATATCAGAAAAATCTGACTTGAGGTCTAAAAACAGAGTGAAACAGTAAGTAAACATTAGGGGGAAACTAGATTAAACAAACCTAGCCAGCAAAATTATAACATTATTATATTAAAATCTTAAGAACTATCGTGGTAATTAATTATAATCACCTTCAATGGGATCTCTGTTTAAACCAAGCTTAGTGATGATATAACGTGGAATATCATCTTTTATTTCATGACAAGTTTTGGCCTGACCTTCGGCTTGTTCAAGCAAATGATAAAATTCTTCTGGATCGAACTCCAAGCATTCTAATAAGCGAGCAGGGCGAGATATAACCAAAAGAAGTTTCTTAATCATTCCATCTAAAAGGTTTGCTGCTTCTGCTGATTTTTCACGTGTCTATAACATTGAAATTAATTATAATAGCATTTAAAGACAGACATTTTTCAATATAATCATAGATAAATAAATAACAGAACACAAATAAATTTGACTAGATCAATTGATGTTGTGGAAACGTTTACATTGCCTAAGCATAGAGGGACACCAATTCAAACTAAATATTCCCTAGCATACTGAGATGTCAGCACATTTGATCTGGAGGAGGGTTATTTCTAATATTCTTGTATCACAGTAAAATTAACATTAGTAAGCCAAGTAAGAGTAGCTTGACATAAAGGTGCGTTTACACCTGACACTTCCCTCTGGCAATAAATGTCAAGTGTCAGACAGAATCTTTGAGTGTTTACATCTGAGAGAAATTACTTAGATTTATGTCGGAGATATATGTCTGACACTTCTCGCAATGCTTATATTTGCAATAAATGAACGAAGAGGAGTTTGAATTTTCAAATAATCGGTGTTTACATCTGTTGGTATAGAAGTGTCGACACATATAGCTGAGAGTAGAAACATAAATCTCAGACTCCTGAGATTTCTGTCTGACATAAATATGCAATAAATATCAGGTGTAAACGCACCTTAAGAAAGCTACCATAAGAAGAATTAATACATAATTGATAGTGGACTAATGTTCAGGCCTCTAATCAAGATTTTTTATTGTACAGGGTGGGCCAAAAAAAAACCCGCACTTTTTTGAACACTTATACCTCAGCTTCTGTATTAGATAGAGATATGGGGTTTGCGGGGTCTGAAAACTACATTCTTCTACTTTCAATTTCTGTATTATATGTAACATTAGTTTGGCAAACCAGCACTTCGTAACTGTCAACGGTTCTTATAGTTTTGCTTGGTTTTCATCTGTAGCCCAATAATGTGGGGATATATTCAACACAATTCTTAACCAAACTAAGAATACATCAATTCAAAACTATATTCACAAGCCAATAACAACAATGTTCTCACCTCAAATAATAATCGTTCTAAGTTGTCAGACATCTCATAAAAATAACGGCGTGTTATCAATTCTTCTTGAGATTTTTTCAAGCAGTCGCGAGCCGTTTCCATAATTTGATGATGTACAAACCGCATAATAGGCAAACATTCCGGGGATGCCTTGTTAAGTTCTCCGGTAATATTTTTATGTTCAACGACAAAACTTTGTAGTTTCAATTCCATTTGTCTTGTTGCCTAAAAAGGGGAAAATTGCATAATTAATATAATAGTTAATTGGTGTTATCACAGATTAATATAAAATATATAAAGTAAATCAACAAAAAATACTGTACCTTGGGAAATCTTTCTTTGTACATCACATTCATCATAACGATATCATTGTCCATTATTGGGGAACGACTAGGACTACTGTAAATAAAAAAAAAATCAATAAAATTACAGTAAAATCTTGAGAATAATACGCATATTTACCTTTAGGGGTGTGTATTATACAAGAAGTGAAAACAATTACCTATTAATTACCTACTAAAGTATTGTGAAGGTGTGAAAATTTAATTTTGATGGATTTACACTTTTTAGGTCCCCTGAGTCTAAAAAAGTGGTTTTTAAAAAATGTCTGTAAGTGGTCAGTCGTGTCATCTATGCAGACGAGTAGAGCCTAAACTATAGAGCTGATTTTGACAAAGTTTGGCATACATAATCCAAAAATCATAATCCGAGGTGAAATCGAGGTATTCACTTTAACTCCAATTTTATAGGGCTACCCCAAAAACTTTGGAAAAAAATATTTCTCAAAAACAGTTGACGATTTTGATTTAAAAAATCAATGAAATTTAGTCATATAAGCAGTGCTATAAGCTGTTTTCTTAGTAAAAATCTAGTTCTTAAGAAAACGTATTTAGGAAGAAGTTGTCTTAATGATAAATTTAAATAAAAATTTCAATAATAATTTAACGTACCAACAAAAACTTGAAAACTAATAAATGGAAAACACTGGGCTAAGTAATTATGAACTAGTATATGAAAAAGTTTGTGTGAGTTGTCTCGGACCGATTTTTAATTATACACTTGAGTAATCAAATGAAGCTGCTTAAATAATTATTTTAACAATATTATTTACAATGAATTATAAAATCTTAATAATTTAGAGAGCTTTATATTTTAGAGATTTCGTGGAGAAAAGTTTATTTGGATAAAATAGTTTATGATTGTAGGAATTGCTCTCTACGTGTTAAAGTTAATATCTTAGAAAATATCCCCCCGGTAGAACAAAAAATAAATTCCAACAAGTCTAATATTTTCTGCATTTCAATTTTTTAATATTTTGTTGTTTTTAATAATTGTTCATATAAAGTTATTTACCTTCTTAGTTAAGTTTTAGTAAGGCTATTTTTGTTTTAAATTTTTAATGTCACCTGGTTACGTTGTGTTTACTTATAAAAATACCATATTAAAAAAATATATAAATATCATATTTAAAAAATACAAGTTATCTTACTAAATACATACCTAAGACTTCGAGATCGAGGACGACTAAATGGACTCTTTCTCCCTTCATCTTCTGCACTATCATTTGATGAAAAGTGTTTAACCAAAAGATGCAGTTCATCATTTGTGGGTAAGTGAGGAAGTTGGTGTAGTCTTTCTTGGCTAGAGCACTGGGACTGAAAAATGTTATTCACCATTATATTGACACGCATTTAATTCAATTTTAAAATATACTATATAAGATTAAATTTAAGGTACTTCTTTAGGTTGTTAGTCCCCTATGTGTTTTTAGAGTATAAATTACTTTAACAAAATAATTATTAAGACAAAGAGATGTTTAGTCGATGTACTTTAGGACAAAGGAATATTACACTTCTGTTTTTATAAGGGGAGTAATGGAGTAAAGAAGATCATTCTTAACACCTCCTTCAGATTGTTACTCCCCTCTGTTTTCTTTATAAGGGGAGTAACAATCTAAAGAAGTGTCAAATTTAAAAGAGGAGCAACTGTAGCATACCGAAAGGGTGCAGGCAGTTTATATGCCACCAAAGGGGGAGAGGAACTTCGATCCTTTGCCCTAAACCCACAGTTGTCAACCCTTCACAGGCTTCTGTGGGATCAGCTCAAAGTTCCCTCCAGATATTAATGAGTCTAAGACCCTAACCACGCCGTCGTAATTAAAGTTTTGCTCCAATTCCCTCTTTTGGAAGAGGAGAAGCCAAGGGATCGAGCTTCTTGAGGGGTTAAGGAAGAGCAATCAAGGTCTAAGAACCAGTGATAGGCAAATCCTAAACAGGATAAGGACTGCCCACTGGCTCCTCACAGGGAGGGAGTCCTCACACTACCTTCATGATAGATGGACACAGAATGGCACAGCCCTTGCCTGCCACAGTGTGGAAAGCATAAAACCAGGATTAAAGCAAATGAAGGTTGTATTATTCACACAGAAAAGAATATTCAGAAGAGGCGAGTATTAGAAATGGTTTTTAACTATAATTATGGCAAAAGCAATAATCTATAGATCTGGCTGGCAATAATAGTGACTTAATAGGTTTGTTCCAACAAAACTTCAAACTAGTTTGAAACTGTCCGACGCATGTGCATTAGCAAAAAAACGTTCAATTGTGGTCCGATGCGCATGCGTCGGACAGTTTCAAACTAGTTTGAAGTGTTGTTGGAACAAACCTAATAGTGACTTGTACAAACACCTCCTGGCCCCTTGCACAAGGCCTTATCATTTGCTTCTTCTTCTCTTTTCATATTTTTCACTCCATTCCCTATCCCACCTTCTTCCTTTCAAGCTACTTCTGTTTATTTCTGGTTCCTCTTAGAATTCAGACATAGTACCTGCCTTGGCTGTCAGGGTGTGGTACCTGGGAGATCCAATTGTTGGAGCCTAGATATCAACTCTAGTTCTTCATTCCTCTACCACTTGGGCGATGTTCATAGCTGTCACTTTAGACTCTGTTTACACGTTTGGAGTTTGGAGGAAAGCTTCTATGGTCTTTCACAATTGAAAATATACATAAATTTCTATTATGATCTCTTCTTATTATAAATTCTGTGTTCATTCTACTTTATACTCATATAAGTTGTTTTCCTAGCTCTGTTTCTCATTTATATACCCACAAAATTAATATCCCTTTCTCCCAAAAAAATAGAAAAAAAAAAACGTACCGAAACATTGGAACTACCAGGGGTCGTCCCATATCCAGATGAGGGTAGAGATGCAACAGACCATCTCCGACCATCACCTCGGCTTTCACTTCCAAGATGGTTAAAAGGTCTGAAAAATAATATTTTTTTAATTAATTAAAAATTAAATTAAAACTTTGTACATTTTTATAAAAAGTTAAGTAGAAAGAAAAATAAAAACTATAACTAATATTGAGATATAATTAAATTTCATTAAGGTATTGAGTAATTTCTTCGTAGGCCCTCTGCACACGGAGCAACTCAAAACAAACTCAACTGGAAACTCCAGTCATTTTTGAGTTGACAGAAGGCAAACCCAGTTTGTAATGAGTTGCTCCGTGTGCGGAGGGCCTTAGCTGTACAATAAATACTAAATGTAATGGTACAGCTTTACCCCTGATGCTATGATATAGTTTTGACTATTTTAATTTTTGTTCAGTTAGAAGTTTCAAAGAACTTAACTTCTCACTCTCACTCTCTCTCTCTCTCTCTCTAAGTAGGATAGCCAGGTAATATTTTTATGTTAGAAATGGTGACCTATGATGTGATTATATTTCACTTATGATTTAATATAATTTCATTTGGTGATTTAATTTTACCTATAAATACACCGATGCACGATACCTTTTTAAAGCGATGAATGGAAAATGTTGACTAGGTGACAGGCGAGGACTTTCCAAAGGACTAACAGCTTTGACAAACAAACAATAAAAAAAAGCTCAATGTTATCAAAATAAATAATAAATAAATAAGTAGTAAGTGTTATAAAAAAAAAAAAGCTTCTTATTTACATATAAAATAAAAATAGTTTCCTGTTATCAAATATCTGTCCAGAATTAGTCAATTAGTAAATGAATATGCCTAATGTTAGGAAATATTCCAAAACAGTGGTCGAGGTGTGTAATAATAGAAACAAAATCATTAGGAAATCAGAAACAAATTAATACTTAAAATAAAACGAAACTCCGAAGACCTGCAAATTGTATTAGTATGAGTGGCAATTAGTAAGGTTTTTATTAGTATGTATTTATTCTCATTGGAACGGGATTTTTACAGGGAGTAGAGTGAAAGGGCTTCACAAAAAGCTTCATACAAACTGGCAAGTCAAGTCTGTACTGTAACACAGATTTGCTGGTTGTGGACAGTACTATCAGTTACGATTAGTTTAACCTCATAAAATGTGTGATAAACCTAATAATCCATTTTATAACCGACTAATGACTTCCTATCTCTTCAATCCTAACTTCAAGACAAAAATCCTTCTAATATTCTTAATACATTTCTTTTTCATTTGACGATGATTAAAGTACATTTTATGTTTATCTGGTTATAATTTAGTAATCCTTATAATATACAGTAGAACATCGATAAAAAGTGTCTCAAGGGGATAAGGGAAACAGTCTTGTTATCAAGGTGCTCTTTTTGTTGAGGGTCGTGTTATCAGGGTTGTTTTGGCTATCAGTCGTGTTATAGAATATTAGGAGCGGGGTGGGGTGGGGTTTTCAAGTCTAGAATTGTTCAAGGTCGACAATTCCTATATAGAGTCGCGTTATAGAGGTTATGAGTTAGTTGTGAATTGGAAAAAATTTGTGTTATTGAGGTTGTTTGGATAATAAAAGTCATGTTATAGAGGTTAATTTAACATTATGTGTTATGGGAATCTCAAGGGGATATAAAAATTGCACTTGTAATTGAGGTT
Source organism: Gerris buenoi (assembly GCA_001010745.2). Taxonomy (NCBI): domain Eukaryota; kingdom Metazoa; phylum Arthropoda; class Insecta; order Hemiptera; family Gerridae; genus Gerris; species Gerris buenoi. Next base: position 210,837 of record KZ651086.1, on the reverse strand, counting down.
TTCATGTTATTGAGGGTCGTGTAAGCGAGGTTCTACTGTATTTAGTATTTATTTTTAAAATGAAGGATTGTAATTTTCCCTTTTCTGTCAATTAATTGAAGGGAGCGTAAGCGAGCTTCTTACATTCAACGAAATATGCATCTTGGATGTTTGTCTGTTTGTCTGTAACGTTTACGTGTGCGACGAAAACTTGAGTAAAAGTAGACCGATTAAGTTGAAATTTGGAATACATGTTACTTTTACTAATACTCAGGCTAAGTTCGTTGGACAGCGTGATCCGTCCAAGCGTTCGCACGCAATGCTCGCGTAAACGTGAGCTTGAAATTTAAAATTGGAATTTCAGGATGGGAAAAAATTCTATCATCGCCTATTCGATGAGACGAACATTTTTTTTAAATAACATTTCTTAGTAAAACCAACAGCGACACCACCATGAATTAATAAAGATCGCTAAAACTATTAAAGCGGACCTAAACGTTTAAAATAAAGAAAACAACCTTTTTACCGATATCTTACGTTCTAACGCAACAATTTTAATAAAACTTCATATACATCGTCTAAAGTACAATTGGAACAGGCATGTAAAATTTCAACTTGATGCAAGCAGTAGTTT
>KZ651086.1:166184-194065 GCA_001010745.2 Gerris buenoi | reverse complement strand
GGGGGGGGGGGGGGGTGGTTGCATTGTGACAGGGTGCAGTGAACGTCTAAAACGGGCCTGTTTCTACCACGGGTATTTAGTAAAAAGGGCCTAAGTGATGGTAGTTGATAGGTTAAAGTGGTTCGTCCAACCAGTGGCGGCGGTAAGATATTCCAGGGCCTCCCCCGGGGCCTAGGTCTTAGGGGGCCCGGGCTTGTGCCTCCCAAACTTATCTAGGGCATTGGGGCCCCTCGCCAAAAAAAATTGATGAGAAAAAAAAACATTTGCGATCAGAACTGAATGGGGTCCCCTTACAATAGTATAGAAGTATAATTTCAAGTTAGATTTTATTATGTTCTAAAGGAGCCTCTACCGTCATAGGTACAAAGATAGTAATTTCATGTTTTTTTTTTATTTGGGGGCCCCTTGGCTCCGGGGTCCGCCCGCAATTTGGGCCCATAGTTATGCCACTAATTAAAATATCCATCTTGCCTTTTTTGTTTTAAAAAAACTAGGGCCACCCCCTGAGGCCCGGGCTCCTGCATTTGCCCCCCCCCCCCTTGAAATTAGGTGACCTGTGATGCAGATGATGGTATCGCTAGAAATCACGATCTGTTATATGAGCAAGCCGAATCCTTCAATGATATACATAGAGCAGATGCGAAAGCTATAAAGGAATTTAGTAAAGATTTTATTACTACAGGAAATTGGCATTTGGCTGTTGGTGCTACAGGTTTAGGTAATAAATATACTTTTGAAGGTTTAACCAGACGAATAATATATCCTAATTTACAGGTAAGAAAAGAAAAGACGGCAGAGACCTCAACGAAGGGAACATCAAGTACGCGTATCGTATATCCTCCTCAAAACGAAGGCGGGTCGAAAAAACGAATGAGACGCCACCTGTAGCTGGTTCATCACGTACCCCACCCGCCCCTAGTCTGCGATTACTCGATACACTGCAATTTTCGGATTCTGAAGAAGATCAACCTATGGATGTGACCAATGGTGACAGAGTATGCCACCAGGCCCCAGGAGCTTCTGCAGGGACAGAAGCTACTAAATCTATACCAGCGGGTTCTAGTGCTATAGGCAGTAAAGGGGATATAAATTATATACAGGCCTCTAGAGCAAGTTTAGCTCTATTCTCATTTGAACATTTAGTTAATACTTGGGGAAATGCCTATAGTATTAGTACTGTTGGTACAGAAGCTGAAACTACAATTATGCTTACTAGCCTGGCTTGTATTCCTGTTAGCGCAGTTAGTTTTTGGATGACATATGCTGAATATCGTAATTTACCTATGGGTACACGTATTGATAGTGTTGAATGTATAATTTCACCTAAGGGATTTAAATCTAGTTTTGATACAGGAACTACTGTAACATCATCTGCGAATAATACGCAAGGTGTATTCGGCCAAGTATCGGTTGGTCTTAATAGACATATATTATTACGTAATTATGAAGTAAAAAGGAATGCAACTCAACCCATGAAAATCGATACTATAAGATAAGGCAGGTATTGCCGAACGTTTATTAACATCATAAAATTTGATGATAATTTTGTTAAATCTATTCCTACATGTGTTGGTATTAGCAGAGCATTGAAGTATTATGCCAGTATAATGACACCATATAAAAGTGCTCAACATCAGGATACTGGGTGGCCAGATTTAATGAAATTCATTAAAACTTTTAACTATATTGATCATATAGAGACTCTTGTTTACATTATGTGTTTAAGGTAAAAACTAATTGTTTAAAACCTAAACGTACACAGACTGTTAAATGATGATGCTGCTACACATACTTGTTTGATGGGTGGTGAGGATATATCTAATGTATGGATATATATCTGATGTAAGGCGGTAACCTTACATCAGCTAATGTTAAAATAATTAGAACCAATGCTTTGAATAGTGTTAAACCTAATGATATGACATTCGAAGAATATGAGAATGAGGTTGTTTTACATAGTGCAAGTATTACTATACCTGATCATACTCCTCCTAATTCAGGTCATGCTCAGCCTTCCTTACATGTAGGTATTTTGCCTATACAAAGTAATGCCCCAGACAAAGAGACACAGGAATTTATTGCCGCCTGTGCTGCTTGGGAATTAAAACTATAATCAATCTAGTTACTGATTATCATCAACATTATGTATTCGATAATATAAATCCTCCTCATAAAATACCTTTTGGAAGTAAGAACAGTGGTATGGCACAAATTAAATTGGCACTGAATTATTAATTCAGTATTTAGGTTCACACCTGCTGGTATTAAATAAATACACAATTTGTAATTAATACATTTATTTTATAAAATATATACAATTTTTATTTACATTTTGTACTTATTGATTTTACCTTTGAAACAACTGTACAAAAATACCATCTAGATCTTCATCATCAAAATCTGGAATCGGTTCAGGTATGGGAATTGCGGTAGCATCAATTTCAAAATCACTAATCATGTCAGAATAGTTCTCACCGAATAGTGAATCGTAATCGAAGCTTTCTACCATGTTAGATGTTTTCGGTGCTTCCAATGTCGGTCTAGAGTATTCTAAGAGTAGTAAGTACAGTCCTTCGGGATGGATATTTGATGTCATTTGAGTCATAAGTCTGTTTAAATTATAATTGCAATACCTTTTGATTCTAGTGGTAAATTCTAAATTATTAGGAGGATCTGAATTACAAGTTACAATAACAGGTGTTCTCTTAATTAAATTGTGATTTTCATATTTAATATTGACTGACATTTGTGTTCCGGATAAAAGCAATTTAAAATTTTCAAATGCAATGGGCTTCATTAGGTTCATCAAATATTAATAAGTAACGTCTAGTGCAATCTTGAAATGGAAATAGATTATATCTATTATTATTATTGATGATGCCTGTATTTACCATTAACTTACTCACTATATTAATAAACCATGTCTTGCCGACAGAGGGGGGTCCTTTTATAAGAAGACAATTTGTTTTGCCCGTTTTGTGATTCAACAAATCAAAAAGAAATTTAATAAATTCCTTTTGACTTCCTCAGTCATTTGCAAAGACAAGACATACTCTATAAATGATTTAGATTCCTGAGGTGTAAGTACAGGTTTATCATCCATATAATATATCACAGATTTAGCTTTCCTTAAATTTTTAAAGCGGTTTGAAAATCGCTATCGCATTCTGTAATGGTATAAAAGAATTTATGATTTAACCAGAGATCTGTTTGGGTTATGTTATGGTCGGGTACGATTATGTTTATTTCCATGAATTGGAGTATCGCTTCAATGGAAAACCTGTCTCTGTATTTGTTCCGTTTTGAATAATATTCTCCGCGGTACGTATTATTGTCCGAAGTTGTAGGTACATTTCCCGGTGCGTTAATTTGTTGAAGACTACCTCCACATAGTTGGTAGTCGTCAAATACCGTTTACTCCGATTGTGTTATTGCTTGCTTGTAAGGCATTACACGCAATTGTAAAAGGTGCGTGCCATTGCAAGCCTCCGAACGACACGCTGAGCCGTCGTTTTCCTTCCATTTCTGAATAATATTGAAGATTTTCGAGGTATTTTGACATGGTATTTCGAGCTCCTCGTCTGAGGAGTCGTCTGTTATAACGGGTTTTCTCAAAAACGTGTTTTTTTCAATAAAAATTGCAATAAGTTTTCAATCGTGAATAACTAAAAAGATATTGATTTAACAAAAAAACTTTATACTACATTTTTGGATTAAAATTTGATCCTCTATCGATTCCTGGGGTTATTTTGAGCAAAGGAATTTCCACCCCCCGAGAAGGGGCGGCAACTGCCCCTGGGGTGGAAGCGCACATCGGCACTATATAACTTTTGTTATTTGAGTACTTTCCCATCAACTCACTAATTTCAAGCAAATCAGTTCAGTTCCTCAAATTTCGGAGGTAAGGCACTATTTTTGGCCCGAGTGACTGGCCTATTCCGGATGAATAGGCAGTATTAAGCTTGTGAACAAGATGCACTGCTACTGCTGTCAGATTTACAGGGCTAATTTACTGTTCTAAAATCAGGTTTGAATTTGCTTTGGGGTGCTGGAGGAATAACATTAAACAAATATTTTAATTTGTGTACCTTTTTTAAAAGGTTTTCCTCCTCAGCATGTTTTTTAGCAGTTAGTTTTTGGAACTCTGCACCACTAGGTTTTTTTCTTTATTAAAACTCATGGTAATTTAAAATAATTAACTCCAGTACTAAAATGTCAGGTACATAAGCAGTAAATAGGTTTCAGGGGTAGAGGGTCCATCGTAGTCCATCAAGGAAAATCCCACACGATCGACCCATATTATCAATGAGGGGACCGGGAACTGGGAGGGATGCCGGGTCACCTCGATAAAGATTTTTATTTCAGCCGAAGTGCCTAATAAAAAGCATGATAGGCTATTAATAACATCGTTTAAAATAAAAAGTAAGTAGCTGAACAAGTAGTCCGATCCAAAACCCGGGCCTTCTGCATTTCCGGTGCAGATGCTCTTTACCGGAAATGGGGAAGGCCCGGGTTCGAGTCCCGGCGCTGGAGTCTATTTTTCTCTGTCTGTCTAATGATAATAATTTGATTTAGATAGATATTTAAAATTTCCGAAGTATGAAGACTACCAAAAACTTAAATAATTTGTTAAAATACAAATATTAATCATTTTTTTATTTCAAATTAATCAATGACTTAGGTACGTTATCTAACTTAGAGGTGAGTGAAAAGGAAAGAGTGAAACCAACAGCTAAATCATGCCCATTTAAATTTTAAACGATCTCGTACCGCTCATGATTCAGTGATGGCTGATCAGACATGGTAAGTAATTTAACCCACGGCCACGCTGGCTTTCTACAAGCAAACTAAATACTATTATTTAAAGCAATTGCATGTTGGTGGATAGTTAAAAAGGTAAATAAAATAAATAAATAAATAACCTTTTATCACAAAATTAGTTTTACATACTTTAATAAATTAGTAACTTTACATAATGTTTGTTTTTATTATTTCTATGTAACTCCTCATTTTCTCCATGGCATATAAAGGTAAAGGTACACCTCAAGGAAGTTGCAGCACTCCTATATTCTGGATAATAATGTACGACCCTTTTCTTAAGTTAAAGTACTCTACTCATTCAGATGCTTTAGCTATAACAGGGGATTTCTTATTAATAATTGCCACTAAAAGCACGTTAGAACTTAAAGTAAATATCGCTCTTGGACTGGGAGCATTGGTCTTATTCCAACAAGATCAATTTTAAGAAGTAACAGTCCAAGGTTTTAAACTTGACTAAAAATATGGAGCCAGGTCAAATTTCAGTGAAGCTTGGTAATGAAACTCTAGAGTTAGTAAATTTGTTAAAATATCTTGGGGTTAACTTTGAAAGGATGTTTTCTGAGGATCATCATATCAAATATGCAGCAAACAAGAACAAGGCTTCGGGTGGTGAGCAGACTATTTAGAGCAGCCAAAGTTTCCTGGGGTATTGGACATGACACCTTTTTGTGAAGATGCTCTATGCTGTTTCAATTTGGCACGATGCATTACAGTTTAAGAAGAATAGAGTACAGCTAGAACTAGAGCAAAGGTTAATTGCCATTTATATGATAGATAAAGGGCTACAGGACAATCTCTTACAGTGCTTATTGTGTTATGGCTGGTATCACCCTTATCTGTATTTTAGCTGAAGAGTTATCAACATAAGACATCTTAAAGGGCTTTCTGGAGGCAATGGATTGATCTCTTCTTGATAATCCAGTTAAAGCCATCCCTAATCAGCTATGAGATATTTACAGATGGTAGCAAGGAAGAAGAGCATGTAGGATGCGGCTTTGTTGTTTATCACAATGAAGGAATGGTGGCAGAGCAAAGTTTTCGTTTAGCTGGGGGTTGCTCAAATAATCAAGCAGAACAGCTTGCTATTCTTAAGTCTTTCGAATGGATTGAGAGATTTACTCCACCTGGTCACTCTGTATGTATCAAGATAGACAGTAGATTAATCTTAGAATCTCTTAATAATTATAAAAGTAATTTTCCGTTAATAGAAAACATCAGTACCAAGTTAATATCTCTAGATAATTAATATCTCGATTCAGGTCTCTTTTCAAAAGGTTGAGGTCCACATTGGGATTGAATGTAATTAGCGAACTGATTTACTTGCGATGGCTGCTTCTCATCTTTAGGAATAATCCACTATGATACCTTTAGTTAGTTGGTTAAGTTTACATTATAATTTGTTCAGCATTTATGAGATAAACAGAATTTGCCATTTCAACTTATTTTTTATCTAGTTAATTTAATTTCACGGCACATAATTATATCTAATTTGATTTTAAAAACATGTAGCACTTCAGTGGAGCATGCTGTAACTTCTGTAAAAAAACAAAAAAAACACACACATATAAATTTGTCAATGTAATTTTTTTATAAAATAACATTATTCTCCATACTATTGGAGGGTGGTTGATTAAAGTCAAAATTGAATTTTAATAATTGTTTAAGTGAGCTAAGCGATTTATATGAAACCCAAAAATTACAAGTACATGACCACCATTTTGAATTAAGTAATCAAATTGGAAACTCCCTTAATAGGACATGTTTATTTCCCTTTGTTATTAGAAGTAATGAAATTATATTTTACTGTGAATCATGCAATCATGTAGTATTATCCTGTTTATTATTTATTTATTTTTATTTTTTGGTTATAAAGCATTTTAGATTATTTTTCCATTTTTTTCTGTACTGAGAGTTAATTTATTTAATTGTAAATACAGATATATAAAAGTCTTTATTCAGCTGAGTAAATTTTGTCAAGATCCAGTAGTATTTTTCATCTTATAAAGCTGTTTGTGTCTCCTGTAATGGCGCTTACAATACTCTTGCTTTGGAAGGGACAAGATAATGCATAGAAAACTGCAAATAGGTGCCAACATGGCGTTATAAGATGAAGTTATCAGACATTCTGTTGCTGAGAGGGCTCTGGATAAAGTAGTAGTGGATCAGTTATTTTCTACCATGAAATTTGTTTGGTTCTCATATAAATATACATTAAATATTAAGTTATTCAAACAGTTTATTAAAAAGAACACATATAAATAGTAACAGAATCTAAATTTGTACCATATACATACCTAAAATATTTGCTAAAAATTTTCTTTAACGAAGTGTCGAAAGAGCAACTCATCGTTCTATTAACATTTTTCTTTATTCTAGATTACATCCGCCATCTTAGATAATATCAGGTTACTTCCGAAAACTTAAGAATTTTCGCCCAAGGTTTAGCTGATAAGGAAATACAAGCCTGTAACAAAATAATTTAATTGAGAGTCAAAAATTTAAAAGTTCTAGACAAAGATTACCTGCTACGGCAGTGAATTTGTATTCTTAGTATTTCTTATGCCTGCGTGAGAACACAAAGCTTTGTCATAGATGTTTGCTGCAGAGTATTATACACACAATGAAAAGGACATGGCACTGTAGTCTGTTTATTATTTACAATATTATTCTTTTAATTCTAAAGAGGTGTTTATATTATCATGGTACCATGGCAGAAAACATGGTAAAAAGGCAGTATTGGGCCAGGGGGTGAGCACAGCTAGTGTGTACACATTGGTGACATTAGGCGTGACAGTAATGTCTTACGCCTCAGTCACTGTGAGTACACAATGAAGTAGCAAATGAAGGCTAATAAATAGCTGCCTGGTCACGGTATCTCCAAGCTTGTTACTCCCCAATGTGTTTTTAGAATATAAATGACTTTGACTAAGTAACTATTAAGACAAAGGAATGTTCAGTCCAATGCACTTAGGGAAAAAAGGAAAAGTACACTTCTGTTTTCATAAGAGGAGTAACAGTCTAAAGAAGAACATTCCGTACACCTTATTTAGACTGTTACTCCCCTCTGTTTTTTTACAAAGGGAGGAAGAATCTAAAGAAGTGCCAGCTTCATCTTGTCACGTTTTTACTTTAGCAGTAGTCATATGGCAATTTCACCTGACTTATTTCCTCCAATGTTTCATGGGGAATATAGGGTCGAAACAAAGAATCTTTACCTAAACTTAATTTTGGGCTATGGCCAAGTGTAGCAAAATTGATCCAAAAGGCATCCCTGGTCAGTGGCGGATCCAAGGAGGGGGGGGGGGGGCTAACAGGGTTCAAATTGTGCAGGATTAAAATTAGGAATGAAGCCTGTACTTAGATTTTTGATATCTTGCTTAGAACCAATAGAATTTCCATTTTAATGATTTTTCTAACCTCAAAGAGCGGTAGAGCCTTAAGGGGGATATTAAACATAAAGAACTTTTCTTATAATATTCGTATTGCTCTTTTATAACACTGCTGGGCCGACTCACTTATCATTCTTGATCTTGATAAGGGAATTGGGCAGTTGTGTCAGCCAGCGTGTAGGGGTTTTAGATTTAATGAGCACTAAACATCTAATGTGTTAAAAGTGATGGGACACCTTCAAAGCATAAAATAACAGGACTATGCCTGTCAAAACTGGACATATGGACACCCTATTTCTTTATTATTTCTGCTGCCAAAGGTTCTTTCACATCTCTTCCACAGCTAATTGTCTACAATTTTTTCAGATCAAAATATTTTAAGGATTCTCCTTAAGCGGGTATTAATAAATATCTGCGGCTTATATATGTCAGTGAATATCAGTTCGACATACTGAATTATACGAAACTATATTATTTTGAATTATTAATACCGTCTTTGTAGTTAATACAAGAGACCTACNCGTTTTTGAGGATCGTTTTTATATGTATAATTATTTTATGTATATCTAATCTTTTATACCTTTATATTGTATTCTTGTAATGCTTGAGTGCCCCACTTGTGGCTATTTGCTGTTGGGGACTCGTAAAATATTTTATTAAATAAATAAATAAATAAATATGCTTATATAATTTATATACCACACATGACCCTCTCTCGTGGAGATAGTAAAACATTTTAACTTATACGACACCATTAATTAATAAAAACATGACAGAAGATGACCTTATAAAAACGTATCATGATAATAAGAAATTATTAGTTTATTAATATATATATATATATATATATTACACATAACCGTCCATACATTAAAAAATTGTCTCAATTAGAAGGGTGTTGATTTCAACGCTTTGGGAATTCTTACTTGGTAATTACGATTGTGTAAATTAGCATTTTAATAAAAAAATCTATGCAAATTTACTGCAAAGTAATATCCTCATTAAGCCAGGCGTGGGTGTCACAAAAATAAAAGAATATCCAAAGCAAACTGAGGAAGTAGAAAATTACACACCACCACTACTTCTGTCTCGAGTGGAAATTTAACGTCAATAATTGAAGTACATAATAAAAAGAAATATATATAATTATAAGCCTGATAAACTAATACTTCATTAGGTAACTTAAATTAAAACTCCGGCTACAGGGGAATTTACGTTGTAATGAATATTCACACTCAGACGGTTAAACAAGTACCTACCTAATAAAACACGAGCCGGAAAATATTAACATCAAAATAATTTAATAAAGCAAAATTAACTAAAAACTCTACAAATACTACTTTATGGACATATAAATTATGTAGTGGTCAAATAAGTCTGCACTTACAAAAACAAAGTAATTGACAGTCGCAGTCATAAGCCCCGTCCACACATCCACCATTTTAATAATTAAATAAACCTTTAGTTTTATACCGACAATAAAAACTACAAACTCCAAACGAGAATTAAAGCAAATTTATAAAAAAAAAAACTAGCCGCCACACCACACGATAATGATAATGAAATGATTCATGATTCGTACTGATAACAAAACTATTGTTTATTTTTTATTGGAATTGATATCAGCAGAAAACAGGCTGGTAACATAAAAACAAACAATACTTTTCCTTTAAGGTGGGGAAAAGTTAAAAATAATAATTTACGGAGCATGATTTTAAAACAGGAGATTTCCAATTCTATTCTTATTCGAACCGGTGTTATTTAAATGAGATTCTAAACTGTTGCATCGATCTCTCTCTTTAAACCATACCAAAGTCTCTACTCCAGTTCTACAACAAAATATCGTGGGCCCCCTCACAAGCCGGTCGGCCTACCCAGAGATAAATAAATAATATACCTACATAGGGTCTATTACCAATAATTCACTTTTACAGAAGAAATATTGCTTAAATAGTCTCATTAGTAAAATGTTTTGATTATTTTTAACAGGGCGGTAGAATAAAAAATCGGCAGATTCATTAACATCTTTTAAAGGTTTTGGAAAATAACAGATGGTCCTAATTTTTTTTTTTTTTTTTTCAATAGGAACTAGAAGTAGATATGCATATATATTTATTATTAATTATATTTGTGCGGGGATATATTAACTGTTGCTGTGAAGAAGGAAATTCGAGCCAAGTATTTAGATAAATTAGAATGAAATAAAGTGAAAGTGAAGATTTGGGGTGGTATACTGTTTGGTTGATAGCAGTGGGATCTAGAAGGCACGGCGTGTTAGCTTGTGAGAGGCTCGTCTCTCGCCTACCGTCAGGCTATAGGGTCCAGTAAACTCTGTGAGTCTTAGCTCGTGTCGTAAATCTCCGCCAGTATCTCATCGGCTCCACTATTTTTCGGATATTTCATGTTCCCCGCCCTTCGTGACGGGCTCCACCGAAGGATTTTTAGTTCGACCTTTTCTTCTAGTCCGCCTCTCGGACCGGAATACGGTTTGTTACCAGTTCGGAAATTAAAAAATACCCCGTCTTGTATCCATTGCTTTTTTCAGTTCCGTGTTATTTGTTCCGACTCAAGTTATAACTCGTAAACTAAAGTGGACTCCGTGACGGATTTTAAAAGTCGATTTACGTTTACTGTGTGCGTGAGATGTGCCTAAAGTTATCGGGTCTGTGTCCTACGACCGGAGGGAAAGTGAAAAGTCTCCAGACGGTTCTATTAGGTGCGGGATGTTTTTAAAGCCGACCGTTGTGAAATATTATCGTGCCGAGACGACATTCACATATAGAGTTGTTTCGACTTGAACGCTGTCCTAGGTCAGCCCTTAATCTGTTTTATTATTCTAATTTTAAGAATACAAGTAGAATTATCAACTCGTTGTATCGAGAGATCCTTATTCAAGTAGGGCTTCGTAACTTGTCTAGAAGTTTACATCAAGTTAATTTTTCTTTAGACATCATGTTAAACTATGTTTTATTTTTATGGTCCTTAATAAACATGTAGAAGATTGATAGCCGTCCGTCGAGGTCGGTACATACTTAAAGTATTTCATTCGACGAGTGGTGAGTTCGTTTCATGATTCCACCCTTATTTCAATACTAGTTCTGATCTACCATGTACAATAGATCACGGCAAAAACATAGATATTACCTCTAACGGGGAGTTTTCACCTTGTCCTGAGAAGGTTACTGTGTAAGCCTTATCTAAACTCGGCAGCCTTAATTAAAGTTTACCTACGATACCCTCCTCTTTATGTAATACTAGGGATTAAAACTGGCTGTACAGTATCTATTTTTTTGAGCAACGTCAATAATAAATTACCCGATTTTTCGTTTGTGATGTGAAACATGGGTGTTTTCTTAGTGGGTCTCTTAAGAAGGATTGATGTACGTATCTGAAATTGTTTAATATAAGCTATGTTTTCTTACAGATAATATATAAATACATTTTAATCGACATTTATTGTGTGGCTTATCATATACTGTATAACTTAACTTACTAGTTTGAGGATTATCTTAAACTGGATAAGGTGGTGATTTACCTTAAAGTAGATGTGTTTACTCACAAGTTGAATTGATTATCAGCAAGTGGTTGAAGCTTACAAGAAAACCGATAGCAACTATTTGTTGAAGAGTAGGAGTTGCTGTTTCAACATCTGTTAGCCATCTAGTTTTGTCTTGTTTTTCTGAGTATCAGATGGTTTTACCTAAATTCTTAGAGAGTGACGTTTCTTTGTCTTAAAATTCACTTGGCACAAATAAACTTTTCTCTCTTATAAGTATTAAATGTCAAATTTTAACTCTCTCTAATATATATATATATATTTTTTTTTTTGGAAACAAGCAATAACAAGTCTAGTACTGACAGTACAACTAATGTTCAAAATGTTTTTATACTTTCTGTTTTAGCTTTGCTAATATAACTTTAATTTAATTTTAAAGTAATATCTCTTTGTCATATATAGTTACCTAGTTCATTAGAACTAAATCAAAGCTCTAAATCTTTTTATTTGAAACTCATTTAAGCGAACCAGTGAGTTTTTAAATTATTGTACTGTCAATACCAAAATATCAACATTGGCATAAAGATTCAACTCTAAAAAGTAAAATGAAAAATGATCATTATATCTTCAAACAGTATTTGAAACAGGAACTTCAACATTGGCAATGAACATCAAGTGCCATTGATATGATTTTTTTCTCTGACAAACATTTCTATTGTAAAAATCTTAAATGTTTGTATAAACAACATTAACAGGTGTTTTTAAGTCGTATAATATTATTATTTTTGATATATGTATATGTTTTCTTTTTTTTTTTTGTAACTTATATTATGGATTTTCCAATATGACGATATTGGGAAGTGGATTTACATGGTCGGTCACTTTCTTTAATTTATGACCAGAGAATTTTAATCTAATTAATAAATAAACAGAAATAAATATACTGCTTGTAAATTAAATACACCTACTAATAAGTGCGTAGGGTCTAAACAGGGTACGAAAAGTGAAGACGACTACTTCATTAACTGGCTATATTTTGTCCAGAGAGGGACATCTTCAGGTCTGGAGTTAATTTTTTTTTTTTTTTTTTTTTTAAACTAATCAAACATAACATCACTAACCTTTACAATCTACACAAAGTGCAAATACACCAACTCTAAGTGATATGTGTGACCACTTGGATCTAAAAATTTACAAATTTATCTTTATTATGGTTCTTTATGTAAAACAACCATTTTCAAGAAGGTCACTTTATTGTTTTTCAAAAATGCTTTAAATATTAATTTTACAGCTTAATGGAAAACTTCATCAGCACATAAATAAGGTAAATTGATCAGATTACTTATAAAAAAAAAAAACATTTTTAATTAGTGGATCTTATAGATATAGAATCATAATATAGATAAAGTTGTAAATTTTTAGATATAAGAGGGCTAATCTAAGTAAGTGGTCCCACCTACCTCTTACAATTGGATGTTAGTAATGTTATTTTTGATTAGTTGTTTAAAAAAATACCTCTGATTCTAGGCCTGAAGATGTCCCTCATGGGTCAAAAAATTAACAGTCTTATGAATTAGTTGTCTAAACTTTTATTACCCTGTTTTGACCCTACACTTAATAGCATCTTACTATCAAAGGACCTCAATCTAATAAAAATTAAATATACCGTTCTTGGGGTATACCCAAGGTCGGTATATGGAAGACGTTTCAATAGTGGCGCAGTGGAAGTGCTGGGCCCATAACCTATTATGTTATATGCTATTGGTTAAAGTCAATAGTAACGCAAGTCTTCATTTCTTTAACTCAACTGACTTATATTTTGAACATTGATAATCATAAATCAAAATACAGAAACATAAATAAAACCATTCTGTCGGAATTCCAACATGGTGATGGTGGGGGTAGCGGTAGAATAGTGGGAGAGTGTTGTGACGTAACGAGAATCCCAGAATGCCAAACCATCAAATAATAATAATAATAATATATTTTTTTTTTATTGTTTGAAACATTTAAGTATTCAATAGTCAAATTTTGTACTTATGAATACAGTATGTCTAACTCCTGCCTCATAAAAAATTCCCTATCCTTCAAGTATTGGCCTAACTATTTTTATTATGATTAGGAACTGTACATTTCAGAAGGTATTCAATAATAGGTATTTAATTTTAATAGTTATTCAATGACAGAATTCACAGCCTATCGACTCAAACATATGCAAGCAAAGACTTCCCCATCGTTTTGTAGGTTATTCTGTCTTATATCATTTTTCTTATTCACCTTTTTTTTTTTTTTATTAAACTTCTAAATAGCTTTTCATTATTTTCTTCCAGATTTGTCTGTCCATCACAGTCCTGTGCCATAACTTTCCTAGTTTTTCATCAAACTCTTCCCTTCATCTTCTTTCTGGGCATTCTTCCAGATGTGCCTATCCATCACAGTTCTATGCCATAACTTGCCTAGGCCTAGTCTTTCATCAAACTCTTCCCTTCATCTTCTTTCTGGTCATCCTTTTTTTTCTATTAGTCTCCACACATTGACTTCGTGTGTCCATATTTTTGGGTTTATTCTGATTACATGGCCTGCTCATTTCTGTTTGTGTGCTTGTTTCATTAGGCTTTTTACAACTTGTTTTTCTAACATTTTCTTATTGCTTACCTTCTGTCTTTTACTTACTCCAAGGCATGATCTCAGCATTTGACAAAATCATTATCTGACAAGTCTTGAGTGGAAACTAGTTATTGGTCTTGTTTCTGTGTTGGGCTCCACGTCTGGCTGCCATAGAAAACTGCTGGGTAGACACAACTCTGTAGAATGCTGATCTTTATGTTATTGACTCTTCTGTTTACTTATTTATTTTGCATTCCTTCAAATTATACAATCTCTACAAGATATATGTATATTCGGATGGGTATTCAATTACTTGATTGTCTTTTGTCATGTTTAGCTTTTCGCTATTTTTAAGTAGCTTTGTCTTTGACCTGTTGATCCTTTTGCCTATTTTCTCACTCCATTTAATCTATAAAATTAATATTAACTTTAAATTTCGAATATTTTTTGATATTTTTTAAGATGGCATTATAAGCAAAGTGAAGGTTGCTCAACAATGTTTTGTTTATATTAAGTCCTATAGTTTCCAACTCGAGTTATTGAAGTACACAGTTGAATATCCATATAATAGCTGAAAGTGGACACCCTTGTCATACGCCTCTTTCTATTCTAAAGGGCTTTCCTTTTTTTTCTGTGAGAGAAACACTTTATGTACAAAAATAACAGTGATGCTGCCCAAATAGAATGGGTTGCTAAACACACAGTGTACTGATCTATCGTGAGACATTACTTAAATAATAAAAATAATATTATGTACAATTAATTAAATAACATGGTCAAAACAATTATAATAAATTAGCAATTAAGTTACCATTAAACAAAGAAAGGGTCACACTATCAAAACAATTTGATTTAAAGTAAAATAGGATAAAATTAAAGAAATATGTTTAGTAGATATGGTAGTTAATAATGCCCCAGGGAGTCTAAAATAATCGACTCTGATAGAGTTGTCAAATATTTTTCTGTCGATACCGACCTCGTCAAAGAATATAACAACTGGTTTAACTAATAACAATATTTTTTTACCTTAACATCATAAAATTTGACCATCTATCATGTTTTTATATTAAAAAATAAAATTAGTTAATTTCCTTTAAACAGTCATAACTTTGGATAACTANATATCTGTCATAATATTACCAAGAATATTATTTTAAAATCAAAGTTAATTTTTTCTCATCTGTTTATTTGAAAATATGGACAAATAATGTATTTTTTTTAAATAAGTACATTGACTTTCACTACTTTGGCCATTATATTTATATAAAATAAATATTTTTTTAAAAAGTATGATAAACCTCGCGGGCCAGAAAAATGCTCTAGGCGGGCCGCATGCGGCCCGCGGGCCGCGGGTTGGCCACCCCTGCTCTAGAGCATATAACCTCGTATTCTCTGGCACCGTGGCTATCATGGTATTTTTTCTTTGAGGAATGTGATGCACTTATTATAAATGCATTCCTTCTCCTTGTGGACTTTCTCACCTTGGGTGGGGTTTTTGGTTTCGTACCTGACAGTAGGGTCTATTATTAAGGCTTTTTTTTTTTTAATTTTTAATGCCTCGATGTCACAGAATCTTGAAGAGCCGTCATCGTCTATGCAGAGAACCTCCTCGTAGTATACAAGCATAATTTTCTTTGTATTTCTTGTAATAATTCAATGTATTGTATTTTTTATGCCGATCTCCCTCATTGCTACCCATATGTAGTCACGCCCCTGAAACTCAAAAGCTTTGTTTTAAAATAATTAGTTGTTTTGACTTGATTATGATTAGAAAGGTTAAAAGAAAATAACACAACAATATTAGGTTTGTTCCAATCACACTTCAAAGTAGTTTGAAACTGTCCAACGCATGCGCATCGGAACATACTTGAAAGCCTGTTGCTAATGCGCATGCGTCGGACAGTTTCAAACTAGTTTGACCAAAAATATTGTCACCACAATTTGTTTTTATTATTAAAACTCACTAACATGTTTCGATATATAATATCATCTTCAGTGTGCGGGTCAATTTAGTAAGAGTGAATTCTGTACTCAGAGTCACTCTTACTAAGTTAAAACGCACACTAAAGATATTATATGTCGAATTTGTGAATTTTATATAAAAAATTGTGGTGGTAATATTGTTGTGTTCCTACCAAGCTTTGTTATAATCGATACATAAAATATACCGAAATATTGTGTTCTTTACATTTCACTTATAATATTAACTGTATGGAGGTGGTCATAAGTTAAGAAACCTGATCGGAAACCTTCCTGTTCTATTGAATGGAAGTTGTATATCTTAAGGTGCGTTTACACCTGACATTTGTGTCAAGACAGAAATCACTGTAGTGTAAACACTAAAAAATTTATGTCTGAGATTTATGTTTCTACTCTCAGCTATAAGTGTTGACACTTCTATAACAACAGATGTAAACACCGATTATTATATTTTTTGTACATTTATTGCAAATTTAAGCATTGCAAGAAGTGTCAGACATATATCTCCGGCACAAATCTCAAGCAATTTCTCTCAGATGTAAACATTCAAAGCAATTTCTATCTGACACTGACATTTGACATTTATTGCCGGAGAGAAGTGTCAGGTGTAGGTGTAAACGCACCTTTAGTAATTCTGTTTCATATTATGTTAGAAAACATTTTGTAGATGACAGAGGATGGGCTTATAGGACTGTAATTCTTTTTAATATCTCGGCTACCTTTCTTATGTAAGATGATGATTTTACTTGTTTTCCAATCTTTAGGTACTTGTCCACTGGATAGAATTTTATTAAATAAATTATACAAGGGAACTACAAAGACTATCTTTACCATGTATTGGTAGTTTGTTAGTTATTCTATCTTCTCCTGATGCTTTCCCCTTTCTTTAAGTTGTTAATGGCATGTTCTATTTCTGGTTCTGTAAATTAGATATTGTTCCTTGTCGCATTCAATTCTGCAATGGCTGAGTCCATTAAGGAAATAAAAACTCACTTTTGCAATATTTCGACCTTTCCTTGGGTCATTATCAAGCTGGAATAAAAATTTATTTAGATGTTAGATTTGACAATTATAAATATTCTGTGGATAAGTCATTACCAAATTTTTAAAGATAATGATTACTACTACTTTTAACATATAAAAAGTTTTTGTTTTTATCTGGATCTGGTTCAGTTTTAATTTTTTCAATATTGTAATTAATGTTTTTATAGTACTTATCATTTTTTTATGTATTAGAAGTAGTGATAAGGTGTAATTAATTAAATAAAAACCTTGTTTCTTTCAGATGAAATGTTTTGACTCATAGTTGAGTCGTGGTTTTAAAGCTTATCACATATTTTTTTTTTTACAATTGTAAATCTCAAACAATTAAAATATGTTATATAAAAAAATCAGTAAATTTGTAAGTCTAATTTTATGTAAAATTGTGTTTTTTAAAAATACAAATGACTGAGTATGACTCAACTATGAGTCGAAATGTTTCATCTGAATGAAATAAGGTTTTATCTTTAATTAATTACACCTTACCAGCCATGACTATATCTAATTCATTGAAAAAATAGAGTTTACACAAAAATTATTAATAATTTAAATCTTTATATTGTTTTATTATTTTACTTCCTTGTATATTCTTATGAAAATAAGTGATTTCTTCTAAAAATGTCAGATATCACTCCGTTAAGAATCCAGCTCTTATCTGATAACTCTTTGATAGTTTAGTTGCTTTAGTTGATCCATGTTTACTTAATATAATTATCCTGTATTGTTTTTTCTTCGAAATATTTAATATTTTTCTTATGTTCATTTTTTTCTTAAGTTTTTTTGTTTTTTTTGTTTTTCTATTTAACTGTTCTCTTAATTTTATAAGCTTCGGTGTTTCCACTGATAATTTTTTTTACGGCTCTTTGGTATATTTGTACCTCTGTTACATTTTTTTTTCTCTAGGGACAGAGTTATTTAATCAATTGTACATATCTTCTATAGTTTCAGTTGTTGGCTTGTTTTGCGTATTTCTTCTTTTAAAGCACATTTATAAGTTTCTTTATTTTTTTAACTCTTATTTTATTTGTTGTTTCTTTTATTTATATGTAATATTTTCTTTGGTTTATTAGTAGGTGGGTGGGCGGAGACCATTCTATGGTCAGAGTGGTAGTTAAAGTTCTGTACTACATATAGTTTCCTGAATATATTTTGATCCTTAGCTAAAATAAGTTCATTTCATATAGAAATTAAGTATACTGCTTGAAAATTAAATAGAATGTCCTTGGGCTATACCCAAGGTCGAAGCCGGTTTAAATAGGGTGTGGTGGGGGCAGCGGTGGAATAGTGGGGAGAGTGCTGTGATGTAACGAGAGTCCCGGAATGCCAAACCAGGGAAAGAATACAGTAGTACGTCTACCTCCTTACATCTCTTAATCTCCTGTCGCATAAACGATTCCCTATCCTTTAAGTATTGGCCTACTACGAATTTATTAATCATGATGAATGTCATAGTTGAAGATAAGTGGATAAGAGGGTTGAGTGGGTGTACTTGGTACAAAGCTCACCTTCCTAGATAAACCTATATAACTGTAAGAATCTTAACCCCCCCCCCCCCAATAGCTTTTAAACAATTACTATAAATGTATCACTTCACTACACAAAAACATCTGCTTGTATCAGGTTGAAATTTTACATGCATGTTTCAATTGTACTTTAGACGATGTATATGATGTTTTATTAAAATCGTTAAGTTAAAACGTAATATATCGGTAAAAAACTTTGTTTTCTCTATTTTAAACGTTTAAGTCCGCTTTACCATTTTAACGATCTTTATTAATTCATAGCGGTGTCGCTGTTGGTTTTATTAAAAAAATGTTCGTCTCAACGAGTAGGTGATGATAGAATATTTTCCCGTCCTGAAATTCCAATTTTAAATTTGAAGCTCACGTTTACGCGAGCATTGCGCGCGAACTCTTGGACGGATAACGCTGTCCAACGAACTTAGCCTGAGCATTAGTGAAAGGAACACGAATACCAAATTTCAACCAAATCGTTCAACTTTTACTCAAGATATCGTCGGACACGTAAACGTTACACACATATAGATAGACAAACAATATTCATTTGTTGTTGAATGTAAGCAGCTCGCTTCAGTTAGTCATTGGTATTTTTCCAATATTAAAACCAGATGCCCCACCTCCCTCAACGCTGCCAGATAACTAGCAAGTAATGCTGGACTGCTTCGTTTGTAGGTATGTGACTAATTTGTTCTTGGTCTGTCACAATTTCTATCTTCTTAATTTCCTAACGAAGAATGGACATAGTAACATAATATCTGTTTAAGTGATCGGCTACCACTTAAGAAAAGATTGGATGACATCCAACTCTAATAAAAATGAAACTTTAAGACGTGGATTTTTGTTGTTGTTTTAAATTCAATATACCTATCTCTCGCCGGCACTTTACTAATAACTGTAATTCATCCTTTTTTGGTTTTTTTGTCATGTGGTGTAAGAAAGGGTGTGGCAGAGAAACTTCCTTATATTTAGAGGTAAATAAAACAAAACTATTCGAGATAAAAATCGTTGTTTTTGCTAGTCGTAATATACTATGGAAAGTTTGAGGTTAAGTAGTTGAAGCGTACATAAAGCGTAAGCGAGCATCTTACATTCAACAAACGATGCATCCTGTCTGTGTGTGTGTCGGAAACGTGTGACAATAACTTCAGTAAAAGTTGACCTATTTTTGTGAAATTTAGTACACATGTTCATTTTACCAATGCAACGTTATGCCTATGCGAACGCACGCAACGCTCGCGCGAACGTTTTAATTTGGAATTTTGAAGAAGGAAAAACTTTATTTATTCGACGGACAAACATTTTTTTCCAATAATTTTTTTTTAGTAAATCCTAACAGTAATACTGCTATGAAGTGTTAAAAATTGCTAAAAATATTAAAGCGGACCTAAACGTTTAAACTACAAATAACAACGTTTTCACCAATATCTTATTCTTCTGGTGTATCGATTTTAATAAAACTTTACTTGCGTCATCAAACGTACGTGTAAAAATTTCAACCTGATACAAGCAGAAGTTTTGTGTTGTGAAGTGATACATTTTTTAACAGTTCAAATGGAGATGACCGGGGCATGAGGGTTAAGGGCGGGGGTTGTTAGGGAATAGTCCTATTCCCTCACTGTACGGCTCTTTACTACAACCATCTCATAACTATCAATTTATCATGGTTAACTATATTTATCTACGATTGATACGTAATATTATAAACATTGTATCTCTGTTTAGATTCGTAGAAAGTGATTCTTTACGCACCTGTATTAATTGCGCATGCGTGTCTCATAGTTTTGAAGAATTCCTCTTCTTTACCACTCTAGCGCGGTAAAGAAGAAGAATTCTTCAACTTTACGCACGATTAGCGAGTTTGTTTACATTTAACAAAACTTTGATGTTTGTTTAATAAAAATTATTGCTAATGTCGTGTTTTTTGTGAAAAACAATGAGTGCTTTAAGTGATTATGACGAATATGAGGAGAATAATACGCCTCCCGAAATAATTAATTCAGCACAAAATACAACTAATGTTTTAATGTCATCTTTATCAAAACAGAAATACGAACTTACATACTGGAAGTTTATTATTTTTTTCTGTATTTATTATTATAATCCAACAATCGTAGATAAAGTACAGTACGCAACTCGTGCGAAAACGGCATTTTGCATTGCTACTGTGGTTTTTTCTACCCTCGCTGTCGCTCGGGTGCAAACTCCGCACTCGCATGCAAAATGCTACTATCCGCACTCGACGCGTAATGTACTATTTCTTAATACATATTCAATATTTATTGTATTACGCACGCTTTAATGAAAGAGCCCCGCGATGTCTAGTATCTTTAAAGTAATAACCGTTGATGTCGATGGAGTAATTTCCCCGATTTTTTTTTTAACCGAACTCTCTTCAGCATAGCAACAGGTTTATAGGCTATCTTATATTGTGTTCTACTAAGTTTTTAGGGTTGTGGGACGGTTCGTGATACGATATTCGTGTCGAGAAAAGCCCGCTTACCGGTTGCTACGACGAAAAGAGTTGACAAGAGCTTTGGTTATCTCAAATCAATGCATCGACTTAAATGATTGTCGCTTAGAAAAAAATATTGTTTTGAAACTAATTAATTAACTAATTGAAACTATTTTAAATTTCCTATGTTACGTTACTTCTACCTATTAACGAACGACATTTTATCTTAAATAGTTTTGTTTTATTTACCTTTGAAACGAGCAAGTTTCTCTGCCACTTTTTGTATTTCTGAACTATCTATTATTCCTAATAAAAAGTGTTAGTTGATTTTTACTTATTTTGGGAAAAATCAGTTTAGATGTGATAACCTTATTACAACAGAGGTACATACCTCTTTATTTATCCATTATACCATCCTCTTAGTTAGGAATACCTTTAGATTTTTTGTAAAGTATGTAAACTTAAGTACAAATAAATTATATATTAAAGAATACCACAAAATAATAAATATAGAAAAATAAAATCAGTTGCTTCTTAATTCTTCCGCCCTATAAATCCCTTTATTCTTCCGCCCTATAATTCCCTTAATTCTTCCGCCCTCCCTGTTACTTTTTAGTCACGTACCTTTGAATTAATAATTTTTAATTTCTTTATGCAATATGCAAAATGTTCGAACTAAGACAAATTTTTAATATTGCGATCGTGAAAATACGTAAAAGAATAATTTCTGTTCAATATTAAAATAAAATAATTTCAATAGTCCCTATTAATCAAATAGAGAATTAGTGATTTTTTTTTTTCAGAGTAATGAACAATTTTGTGTTGTGGGTCATTAGATTAGTAAATTCTTTGCTCAAGTTCTATACAAGGTGCGGACACAGCCATTATTTAAATTCAGTTAAATTAATTTAATTTCTATTAAATAAATTATTAAATTCTGTTAGTTAAAAGGTTAAATAAAGCAAATTCTGTAATAGTTAAAAAGTTAAATAAAAACAAATTGAAGTTACATATAAAAATATAGCTTATTAATTATTTCCTTTTATGTAGTTTTGAACCCTTTATTTGTACTTTTTTCTTTTTGTGCGGTTGGTCTCTTTTTATAATAAGGTGTATTTTGTAATAAGCTGAAATAAAATTCACATTTTATCTTCTGAATAGCTATATTTCGCCTCCAACGCAACGGTTGGGCGGCATCAGACTCGAATCTTGTATTTTAGTTACACGAGTCAATAAAATATTTTTTTTATATAAATTTAGTAATTTTTTGAAACATTATGTGTAAAATTAAAAAAAAAAAGTACACATAATTAATTATACGTTATATTATTATATTATACTTATATTATATTGTATTATATTATATTATTTTATATTATAATTATAAAATATGTATATACTATTGACAGCTTGGGAGAGACATTTCAAAGTCCCTCTCTATCAGTCAATATTGGCGGATTAATTAAATTATGTATTCAATAATTATAATTTAAAAAAAATCAATTATGAAAAATAATTGTATAATTTTTAAGAAAACTAATACTTATTTTAATTTATACCCATTGCCTGCTTCTCTTCCAAGCAGTCAATAGTTCGTATTTAATAAATATATTTATATTTTTTATAATTTTACAGTTAATGTTTCAAAAAATGACTAAATTTATACAAACAATAGTTTTATTGACTGCAGAAACTAAAATGCAGGATTGTCGAGAGCCTGACTAATCCCAAATGCGAGGGCGAAATATAGCTGTTTAGAAAATAAAATGTGACGAACTTTTCACTCGGAAAACTAATTGCCCTTTCATGCATTCTTTAATACTTTGTTGTGTTTAAGAATAGAATATTTTAGAACATTTCAAAGTGAACATAAACCAAACGGAGAATATAATATGTAAGTATTATTAAGGAAAATAACTTAAAGGTTACAGTTCTTAAAGATTTCTTAAATTGTTTCAACAAGCTCCTCTCTCCGAATCAGTTCTAAACCAATCTTCATAGACGCATGCGCATTTAACTAATCCTGAGCTGGCTCTAGAACCGTTCTTGAATTGGCTGTTGGAATAAACCTATCGCTATTGACTTGGGTTGACATGCAGGAGGTCTAGGTTGAATTCCCGACTCAAGGGGGCCCCACCCTCGGTGTCCCCCCTGCATCGCCTTATAAACGGGTAGTTCATTGCTATTGACTGCGCTTGTCATGCTAGAGAATCAGCTTGGATTCACGACTCAAAGGGCCTCACCCTAGGGGGTTTCCCCGGATGGTCATATAAACGGGCGCCTTTCCGCTTCCAAATATTTTACCGTTTATACAGCTAATTGAGCAATGCACTAATTGTTGCACCAACTATCCATCTATGAAACTAGCCTTCACCGCGGGGCTCATGCTTGGAATAACTAGCTACTATAGCTAGGTTTCCTATTTGTATCATGTAGGTCAAGCGATCAAATAAAACGGCTTAGTAGTTTCCCAAAACCTTAATCGAAAATGCTGCATGTACAGTAGAGTCTCGCTAATCCAGACTTCGCTAGTCCGGATATCCAGTTTATACAGACGAAGTTCAATCAATAAACTTAGAATTTATATCATTAAGATGGTAAAATTTGTATCCTAAATTAATTTGTAGGTTTAAATAAAGTCCACTTTTAATATTGATTTTAACAGTTTTATATAGCTAAAGCTAGTTTTTTTTACAATATTTAACAGAGATTTTAAAACTGATTCCGTTTAATTCGGACTTTCGGTGATCCGGACAGTACCCGGTCCCATCAAATCCGGATTAGCGAGACTACACTGTATATTAAAGATTATTCACTCCATTATGAGGTATAAAATAGCCTGTGAATCGCAGTAGCTGAAATACATTTAGGGAGATTATTATATCTTATGGAAAGGTATTGTTGCGAATTTCACCTCAATAGGATCAATTGTTGTGGCAGGTATATCAAAACAAAATTCAGTGGAAATTATTTTTCTAATAAAGAAGAATTGGTGCAAATTTCAGCGCTGTCGGAAGATGTTTCAATTTACGAAATTATGAAATTTTTGCTGACTGACAAAAATGGGTTAATGAAATCACAAATTTATTGATTTTCCGGGCGACTTAACTACATTTAAGGACTGATTTTTGTACCAAGTTTCAAACCTTTAGCTTAGAACTGTGGCGAGGAATGCGTCATTTTTGTTTGGATTTTAAAATCAATAATCGACATTGTTATGATAATCGGGTTATTTTTATAAAATTGGATATCTTTGGTTCTACATAATATTTTTCGATGAAACCAAGCCTACAACATGCACAACATGTTGGCGCACACCTATCTGAACAATTTAAGCGATTTATTTTAGACATTTTAGCGCTTATATTGTCGGACTGGTGGCGACAGACAAACATACATACATACACGAAAAAAACAGTCCGAGAATACTCAGGACAAACTTTCTCATATACTATATACTAGTGATAATTACTTGGCCGTGATTTTCATTTATTAGTTTTCGAGTTTTAGTTGGTACATTTAATTATTATTGAACATTTTATTAAAATTTATCATTAAATTTAATTTTGTAATTAAACTCGCCTTCTCTCCGTCCGCGTTTCAAGGAACTAGATTGCTTTGTGTAAATAGTTTATATAAAGATTTTAATGTTTACACAATAAGTTTAGAACGCAACTGAATCAATTCATAAATTTAAGTGATAATATAAAATAGTCTGTCATGTCAACAGCCCTCCTCAATTCGGCCAACTCCAAGGTTTCTTCTATGTTCCTCAAATACAATTTTTGTCAGTGCCTTTGTCATTATATCTGCTGTTTATTGTTTTGTTCTTATGTAGGTACTTTAAAATGTTCAAAATTATAATTTAAATATATATTTTTTTTAAATGTCCGTACTAGGCCGAATTTCGTCAAAATCAGCCTAGTAGTTTAGGCTCTACGCGTCTGCTCAGATGAGAGACTGACATTTATTAAAAACATTTTTTGGAGTCAGAGGACCTCAAAACGTGTAAATCCATCAAAATCGAATTCTCGCAACTCACAATACTTTCTCTTTACATGAGAAAATAAAAAGTTGAAGCCGAATTCGTCGAATTTTTGGAATCTATCAAATGATAAGGTGTCCAAAGAAAATTTCAATTCTAATCAATCCACAAAACAGTAATTTTATGTATATAGATTAAAGTTTTGTCTGTACATGTACTTTGATCAGAATTTTAAAATGTTGGGATACACTTTTTCACTTGATTACTCCCGAAAACCGAATCCGGCCTTAACTTTTTCGAGGATGTAGGTATGTATGTGTGTCTGTCACTACCAGTACTTAATTGGCGCAAAACTGGCTGAACGAAATCGATTAATTTTCTCGCATAGGTGTGAGTAAGCATGTTGCGAATTTTTTAGGCTTGGTTTCATCGAAAAATATTGAGTAGAACCAATGTTATTAATAATATCATTTAAAAAAAAAAAAAAAAAAAATATCATTTAAAAAAAAAAAATAATAATCATAATCATTACAATGTCGTTTATTGTGTTTTTTTTTTTTTATTAAATATGTACTATTTTCTATCACTTGCTTTGTTTACGTTTATAAAGTTATTATCGTAATATTTATACTAGTTACGCTTAATCTTATGTATCTAAAACGGGGCCCTTTGCGATCTGTGCTGTCCCCTTTAATTTGTATATTTTTAAAAAATTAAGGGTCCACGTGGATAATAAATAATTCTATTATTTGTCTTTAAAAACGTAATATTTCATGCCTTGTTTGGGATATTCTCAAACCTCCTAGATTAGTCATGCTGTTCCATTATTAAAAGCTTATGTCACAATTTAAGAAGCATTACGTAATGTAATTTTGTCTAAGTGCAGTCTGAAACGAAGTCCTTGAGCTCTAGCATCTGTCTCCTTTGTTTAATCACATTCATGAACTTTTTATTAACCACATTCATGAACTTTTTATTAACCAGATTCATGAACTTTTTATTAACCACATTCATGAACTTTTTATTAACCACATTCATGAACTTTTTATCAATAACTCTTCATTTCACTCGGCGGTACAATTTACCGCCGAAGCGAGAATTATGTGATCACTAGTGATATCGGCTATAGGTTAAATAGTTAAATCGGCCCTGGGTAAAGAGTTCCAGCCACTTAACATATCATACCTCTGTACATTGTACCACAGAAGTGAGTATGATGTAATCAATAGTGAGTCATATAAATCAGAGCGTCGCGGCAAGGGATCGAACCTACGACCTCGTACCGCCCTTGATTAATTAATGGCCGAGCAGACGTGGTAAGTAATTTAATCCACACGGCCACGCCGCGCTGGGCTCTCCTATTGCTATATATTTTATATTAATTAATTAAAGTCGTGTTTGTTAAAAAGTTATGTGTCAATATGTTATTATGAAGATGCAAGTTAATGTAGATATGAGAAATGCATCTTCTTTTAAGGCCCATGGCCCGTACGCGATCAAACATTTTGAGGAAAATGTTTGCGCAAACCTGATGTCGGGCAAATTTAGGCCATACACGTCAAACATCAAGTTTGCGCAAATATGAAACAGCCTCATTCACGGTCAAAATGTTTGCGCAGACATTTTGTGTATGGGGGCATTTAGATTAACATCATGTATGGGGCTGTTTGGTGTTTGCACAAACATGATGTTTGTCGTGTATGACCTAAATTTGTCCAACATCAGGTTTGCGCAAACATTTTGCGCAAAATGTTTGATCGTGTATGGGGGCCTTAATAAACGTAAATAGTGTACTTATGACGATAATAACTGTAGAGAGCAATTGATAGAAAAAAGTAGTTTAAAATCAATAACCGACATTATAATGATTTTTTTTTTATAAAATTGTTAATAACTTATGTTCTACTCAATATTTCTTGAGAAAACTGAGCCCACAACATAAGCACCATGATTGCACACACCTCTGCTAATCGATTTCTGTTAGACAATTTTGCGCCAAAAAAAAGTACTAGTGGTGACAGACACCAGGTCGGATTCGGTTTTTGGAAGTTAACAAGAAATAAAAAAGCATGCAAAAAGTTGGCAACTCTGATCAATGTACTGACAAAACTTTAATCTATATACATAAAATTAAAGATTTGTCTGACAGTGATTAGAATTGCAAAATTATTTAAATACTTTTTCATTTCATAAATTCCAAAAACCGAATCCTGCATTAACTTTTTACTTTCTCATATAAAGAAAAAGTATTGTGATTTGGCGAAAATTCGATTTTGATGGATTTACACGTTTTGAGGTCTCCTGACTCAAAAAAAGTGGTTTTTAAAAAATGTCTGTCCGTCATCTGTCTGTCTATCTGTCATCTGTCTGTGCAGACGCCTAGAGCCTAAACTACTGGGCCGATTTTGACGAAATTTGGCATACATGTTCAGAAAAATCATACCCCGCTCTAAATTTGGGGGCGCTACCCCCCAAAAACTCTGAAAAAACGTGAAAAAAAATTATTTCTCGAAAACGGTTCCGACGATTTTGATTAAAAAATTCTGAAATGTAGTCAATTTAAATACGAATCTAATGATATAAGCCGTTT
>KZ651086.1:139284-165500 GCA_001010745.2 Gerris buenoi | reverse complement strand
TCATTATTCAATATAATTAATGAGTTTAAACAAAGCTTATAGAAAAGAGGTAGGTTACGTCTAATCAGGTTATAAATATTATTTTGATTTCTCGTATTTTAGAGATAAACACAAATAAATTAAATATTATTCAGTTAGTCATTTTGTAGTATAAATAAACATTTGAGTTATTATTAGAATTACATAGTTATTTAAAGTTAGTATAGAAATAAAAAAAAACATTGTTGGAATTGATGAATTGCACATTTAATTTACATTATTTTTTTACAATAAGATGTTATAAAACTTTCTCTTTTTTTTGTTTTTAAAAGTCGTTGAACAAATTAAAGGTATAAAAATTTGTAAAATTAGTTTTTAATATCTAAATAAAGCGATAAATCGAAATCTTAGGTTTATTTATGTTGTTTTCCTCCCATCTGGAGGAAAAATCTTGTACGTACCACGGGAGCAAAAAGTCATAGCACCCTCGCTATAATTAACTCCCTCGGCTACGCCTCGGGATTTAGACGGTATGGTTCCCTCGGCTACGCCTCGGGAACCAACAAAAATGCTCAGGGAGTAATGACGTTGTTTCCTCCCTTGGTGCGTAAATAACTATTCTCGTCGAGAAAACAGGTCTTAAGTATATTTATGATAAAATTGATAAGTGATAAGGATGACTTTTTAATGATAAGAGTTCTGTCATACTACACCTGCTCTACTTTTATGTTATACTTAATTGCCTTCCGTAACTTGAGATAGGGGGTACTTTTAAATACGTGTAGTTTAATTCTACTCATATACATATTTATATTTATATTAGTTATACTCTTGTTATATTTNGTTATTATTTATCTATTATTTATATATGATTTTATGATCTTATTATCTATTCAATTTTTAAGTTATTGGTATTCATACTACCAATAACTTCTTTTTATCTGCCACTTTGCTTTTTCCTTTTATTACTGGGGTTTTATATCTTGTAGGATGTGACATTTGGTGTTAGCGTTAAAATTTATTATGCATTTTATTCATCATTCCAAAACATATTTCGTTGCAGTCAAGATATCTACATTTCTGTTTAATTTTGTCTTTAATGCCCGTATATATATGTTAATGAATTGTGGTATTTATTAGGACTACTTGATTTTCTAGTTTATGTTGGATGGTCAGTTTAATCGCGGTTATAATAAAATTTGCTGCCGAGTTGGTTTTTTGATAGTTTGCGTGGTCAGAAAGGCAATTTGAGAATTATGTTATTTTTAATACTTTTTTCTAACCATTTAGTCTTTACATTACCTTCACTGTCCTTATTAAAGGTCATATTTATGGAAATATAGCAAAAATGAAGTTATTACCCTACTTTGTCGCCACCAGTCCGACTTTATAATATGCGCAAAACTGGCGATATCGAAATAAAAATTTTTGCAGAGGTGTGCGCAAACATGTTGCGCATGTTGTTGGCTTGGTTTCATTGAAAAATACTGAGTAAAACCAAAGTTATTAACAATTTTATAACAACAAATAATCTAAGAAATTAGGTTGACCAAATAATATCAAGAGATAAAACTCACTGAATCACTAATCAAAATGTTTGGGTACTTCTAGACCCCCTTGAGACTGGAGGTTTGGTCGGAAATTGGCTCAAGCCCCTTAAAATATTCCGAAAAGTGGTTACTTTTCCTCACCTATGGTAGATTTCAACTAATTTATCAGTTTTGGTTGTTTTTAAGACCTCCTAAGTGGTTTTCAGAATGACGTTTTATCTATTGTTAAAACGGAAGGTTATTTTAGGTTACCTCTAGTCAAAATGTTATGTTTAATTTTAAATTTGTTTCATGCTATTGATATGTTTTATATTTGTTAATAACAACATTGAAGAACTGTTTAGACGATGGTAATGTTGAGGAAACCACTATGTGGTCTAAAATTATCTTCTTTTTAAAATGGTTTTAAGTATATATTATAACGTTCTTAACTTCTTAAGATAAGGCTTGAATATGTCCCGGAGAGGGGTGAAATACAGCCAAAGTAATATTTAATGATTCACCTTAGTTGAATTTTTAATCATTTACCCTCGATCGACCCACATAAAAAACGAAGTTTAAATATCTTCACAGCCACTTTTACAAATAATATTTTTTTACAAGAAAACAAACATGTTTTTAAAACTATTTTTTTTTTTTATCATTTGTTTTGTTTAAGTTTACATAATAAAATAGAGGAATTTTTTGCATTTATATATATAGACTCCAAACTACTAATTGGAGAGTATAGATATTTTATTCTTAGCAATGGTATAGTATTATTTGTAAGAAGGCTTAAGAAACAAAACTATTGAAGCCGTTCATTTAATAGTTAGGCCTGCATGATAATGATAATAGAAACATAGCCACTAATACCTAGCATGAGCCCCGCGCGGGGTGAAAACTAATGTATATATATATGAGAGTTTCTATTACACACTTGCGTGATACAAATAGAATATTCTTAGTGTGTTGTTCCCTATTCATTAAACCCATATTTTACGTAAAACGAAAATGGCAATAAGAACGAGAATAGGGACTACTGCAAGAGAGGCGGGCCTATAAATTGTTTTAGGGTGTGGGCCTGCGGATTGTGGATTCCCTCTTCCTACTGTAAGAACAGGGGCAACTGTTGCTTCGTTACAAACAGTAGGCTTCTTAGATTCCCGTATTTTTACTCTTTATTTATTTTTCAGGGGTTTGGTTGTTTGCGACGAATAATTATTTAAATATCTACACTATTTCCCTTTGTGTCTTCGGGGATATTATTTATAATAAAGAATGCAAGTACATTTGATTTTTATATTTATTTATTATGTGGTATTTTTTCGTCTCTCACTTTTAGATATTTTCAAACCTAAAGATAATTACAATTGAGTTAAAATAAATATTTATTAATTAGGCAAACAAAATAATAAATATAGTTTTGTCAAATTACATAACCTGAACTTTTATGTATTTTTTTGTTTCATTTTTACAAAATAAGTTATTAAATTAAATTACTATACAGTAATACGTCACCTTGAACAAACTCAAAATGTAACTGTGGGTATTTAAACTCTGCTCTCTTATTCATGACTGACTAGATTTTGCATTAAATTAATTACTATACAGCAATAC
This sequence comes from Gerris buenoi, assembly GCA_001010745.2. Taxonomy (NCBI): domain Eukaryota; kingdom Metazoa; phylum Arthropoda; class Insecta; order Hemiptera; family Gerridae; genus Gerris; species Gerris buenoi. The sequence goes on along the minus strand of KZ651086.1, from coordinate 162,372 downwards.
GTCACATTAAAGTTTAATACTTTAATGTGATAGATATTGCATTAAAGTAATTACTATGCAGCAATACGTCACATTAAACAAACTCAAAATTTAACTATGAGTCTTATTTAAGCTCTTCTCTCTTATTCATGACTGACTAGATATTGCATTAAATTAATTACTATACACCAATACGTCACATTAAACAAACTAAAAATTTAACTATACATCTTATTTAAGCTCTGCGCTCTTATTCATGACTGACTAGATATTGCATTAAATTAATTACTATACAACAATACATCACATTAAACAAACTAAAAATTTAACTATGAATCTTATTAAAGTCTCAATTTATCGACATTGGTAAATTTATCGACATTGGTAAATTTATCGACATTGGTAAATTTATCGACATAGGTAAATTTCGTGACGGTTGGTTTTGTGACGGTCGTTTTTTCGGATTCACACCCGGGTTTCAGACGCCGTAACTTGCCATAAGGAACTTCGTTCCAATAATGAAAGTAGGTAATAGAATGATAAGTTGCTCAAATTAATTTACACAAATGTTACTCTTGTCAAGAAACATTTTCCATCAGTTTTAAAAAATGAAACTATCAGAAAGTTATATGTACTAAAATATGGAGTTATTAAACGGGATATATTAAATTAACCCGTAAATTACACTTAGTTTTTGTTACTTGATCATTATAATCATGCCTTGGGCATGGTAAATTTTACCTCCAGAATGCATAAAAATGCGTTTTTAGAGGTTATTTTTTCCAAAATGTTTCGGCCTGGACCCTTGCGTTTTGGTACTGGAAAATATGCGAGTGCACCTCTGGTTATCGCGGTAAAGAACCACCCAGTTTTGTAACTTTCAACGAAGAAGAAGATTTGTTTGTTACGGGATGGATTGGGATAGAGATGTTGAATATAGGCGGCTGCGGGTATGGTAGCTAGGGAGGTAGATAGAGGCTGGTCGCTAGGCGACGAGCACAACCGCTTTGGTACCTTTCCTTGTAAACCCTAGCTTACAGAGCCGGCCAGTCTTGAGCCGTATCCCCGCCAAACTGTTCACCTCTCCCCGCTCCGCCCTACACTTCTAGTCGCGCTCAGATTTTCAAACTCTTTATCTTATCAATAAATGTCAACAAATCTACCGTTTAATCATTTTTATCTCTCCTCTTGTTTAAAAGAACAAGATAACGTTAATATGTTAGTTATTTTCATTTATATTTTCTTAATTTTCCTATTAATATTCATATTAACAACATCTGATGTAAACAAAGTTGAAATTAGTATTAATAAATTCCACAAAAATTCTATTCAATAATAATTTTGAGTTTTAATGTAAATGGTTGAGTTTTTTTAAATTTAATTATTCCTTTCATATAATCATATAATCGTATAATCTTCATATAATCGTAAAATATTGAAGTATTAAAAAGAAAATGAAATCTTACTTCACCAAAAATAATGTGTAATATATTAATTCGCTCGTTAAGAAAATATTTATAATCTTATAATTGATATTCTATCCTGTTTATTGATATACATATATTTATTTCATATAATCATATAATCGTATAATCTTCATATAATCGTAAAATATTGAAGTAAAAAGAAAATGAAATCTTACTTCACCAAAAATAATGTGTAATATATTAATTCGCTCGTTAAGAAAATATTTATAATCTTATAATTGATATTCTATCCTGTTTATTGATATACATATATTTATCTCATAAATAATGATATTTTTTACAAATTAAAGTAAATCTATTTTATTTATACATTTGTCCAGTATTTCCTTAAATTGTATTTCAAGTATACATTTTTAAAAACTCAATAAAATTATTATCTATATAATAATACTAAGCTCGTTTTTTTTATTTTTTATTTAAACTTGTGTTATCATTAATACTTATTGGTATACTCAACTTGTATATCATAAATGCCTATTGGTACACTTAACGTTTATATAATAAAAACATATTGGTATACTTAACANGCAATTCCTTTATTCCTTGTTAAGTGTAATTCCTAGTTGAGTCTCTCCGCATCGTATGTATGGTTTTGTCACTGTTAGCACATCAATAGCTGATTTTTCGGACCGCATAACAATTAAATTTCCGTTTGTAAACGGTTGTGTCATTGGAGTTACTGAAAATTGTCATGAAGGTTTCTGTTCTGAAACGATCATTTTGCCTCTTCAGAGTTTTAAATGCAAACAATGGACTGTTTGCATTTAAAACTTATAATTTTCATAAATATTCCTGTTGGTTTTAAGAATTCACCTTTAATCTTTACTAAAAGTAATATTATGAATAGAATATTGGTATGATTTTGCTTCTAAGCTTACTGAAAGCTATGTCATCGTTCAGGGGGAAAAAATTATGTCTTCTATTTCAAAAATATCAAGACAGAAATCAGTTTTAGACATCAGGGAACAATTTTGTTTCTGTGTCTGTCTTAACTTTTGTATTATAAATGCATATATACTTAACAGTTATTTAAAAAATACAAATAGAAATACATACAAGCCCATTTTTTTCATTTGTGTTATCAATAATACCTATTAGCATACTTAACTTGTATATCATAAATGCCTTTTGGTATACTTAACGTGTCTATCATAAATACCTATTGGCATACTTAACGTTTATATTATAATAAATTTATATTTGTACATATACTTAACTGTTTTACGTATACAAAGAAAAATATTGGTTTACTTAACATTTCAAAATTTTAATTTATATACTTAAAATCATTATTTTTAAAAAAAAAATCTTGAAGAATACATATATCATTTTATAAATATGTGTACATATATATAATTGTATTACATTAAATCATAATATTAATCGTGCATGTATCATATTTAATCCCTCGATATCATATAATACTTTTCTCCTATTGATATTATTATTCTTTATTAAAATTAATATTGTGAAAATACATTTGATCGAAAACATTATTAACATTTCTTGTTAAAAAATTATCTTTTAATTAATAGTAAAACATTTTTGATGGTCCTAATTGACTGTAAAGTACAGTTTCCTTGAGTCAGTTTATAAAATAAATTTAAATTTGAAAGCAAAATTGAATAGATGTGGCGGTTTGTGGAGGAAGGAGTAGATAGTTTTAATTATACTGTTCTAAGTCTTGCCATTTTACAAATATCTTAATTCTCCATTTCCTTTATTTAAATCTGCCGAATATGCAAGGTGAGAATAATCTCTAGTTATTTTTGTTTTACCTAATACCAAAAAAGTTTTAAAAATGTAACATTTATTTATAAGCATATCTAAATGCTTTAAATTTTACTACGAACACCAAGTTCGAGTTACACAACCATCAATTGTTAATCTGTCAACCAGGAACGTCCGGAGGTAGAAGCAAAATCATCACGAAAAATCCGTATTTGTCTGTTCATTAGTTGAATTTTAGATATAGGATATAGGGAGTTTTATCTTTTCTGGAAAATTTGTTCTACAGGTAAACTATGATATATGGTAGTGCAGCCCACTTAGTCTGCTGATAGCCACTAAATATTTCATCTGACTTACTCTCTTAAGACATCTTAAGATCTGGATTAGTCATGAGTTTTTATTTTTGATCTTGCTAGAAGTTTTTGAGAGTGATGAAAGACTTTGGTGCTGACTCAATTGTTGTATTTAGTTTTTTTTTTTTTTAAACTTGGTATAATAATCCACACAAGTATTTGGTTCCTTTCTTTCTTTTTTCCAGCGTTTGAATGTTTATAATATACTCTTCTATCATTATCGAGGACGGAGCAGAGCGATGGACACCCCTTAAGAGGTTCTATTCCCCCAAGCTTTGACGAACGCTTATATAGCTCACTAATGACCACACCATACTAGCTTCGGTGATACAATGTACAAATGTATGATGTTTGAAGTAAAATGGAACTCCACCACGGGCCTAAAAGATGGAATAATTTCTAACAAGTGGTTCGTCCTACCCGTCTAGTAGGAAGTAGTAGATTACTACTACTACCCTTCTGTTAGAGCCTCTAAACATTCGCTTTCTTATGTTATTTCTTTCCCTCTTTTCCCGGCGTTTTACTTTCATAATATTAAAAATAACTTTCTTAAATAGTTACGTAGTTTTATGTTCTATTCGCCTTATAACTTCTTCATAACTTATATTTTTCTTAACCCTTAAAACTTTATTTTTTATAAGATTGTGTCAAACTTTCACTGAGCCGGTAGTGACGCCCTTATTCGGATATTGAAGAAGAGGGTAAAGAATCTTAGTTAATAAAGGGGCCAGGCATAGACCAAGTCAATTAAATACTTAAGGAAACCATGTTGGTAAAAAATTCTCTTCTATGTTGGTAGTAAATTCTCTACTCCTTTGATGTTCGAATTTTCGTTTTGAACTTGGGACCAAATATTTTCAAAATCTTTTAAGAGGGATTATTTCTCCCTACAAACGTTTCTTAGTATCTAGGTCACAAAGTATCTAGGTCATTATCAATGTCGACCCTCTCATTAGGATCTGAACAGTCATGAACACCTGCCAATGACAATAATAGGCATGTGCGAGTTTTGGCTGTGTCAGTAGGAGATAGGAGATGTTGTTCATGACAAACATTTGTAAGTATAACCTTAAATTCTTCATACCTTTGGGAGTCAATAGTTATACTTTAAATCCCTTTAACAAAATTAAAACACGATTTAGAAATATCTTAACTCCACTACCTCATATGGTGTTTAATTTTTTTTTTTTTTGTAATGATTGTGACTGGAGTAAAGATGGGCTGTTGTAAAACCCATTTTAGACGTCTTTGTTTTAAAATCTTATAGCAATGTTGAAGATAATCATTCTTACTGGTTCCATTTAACCCCCTAACAACACCTTTAATTATTATTGCATTAGAATTGTCTGTAAGAAATTTTGTTAAAAAAAAACATATTTTATCATCCACTTCTCGAGTATAAATATATAAAAAAAATCTCGATAGTGTCCGTCCAATTGTCCATTTCGTATGATGCATGCGAAGGAGCTGAAACACAGGATATATTGTTGAGGCTATATTGATTACTCCTGCATAGTAATATGGTGGCTATTCTCAAAGGGATGCTGTAGAATTCCTCCAGTGGCATCTAAATAAAGCGTTACCATTATTATTATTATTTTATTATTACAACTTAAAAGGGATTCATTTCTTTATTTTTTTAATATATTCCATTTATGAACAAAATGCAACCGAAAGGGATATCTATGTCCCTAGTAAAACGTTCATGAGGATTGATTGAACAAATTGCAACCGAAAGGGATATCTATGTCCCTAGTAAAACGTTCATGAGGATTGATTCGTTCCTTTTCCTCTTTAAATAGAAGTACTATGACATCATAAATCGGTTCTTTATGTAGATGGTGACGAGTTATGGCTTCTTGGCGAAGTTTATCTAGTGTCGATCGATGCTGAATGCTCTGTCGATTTCAGCTGTGTATAAAACCCAGTCTATTTTTCGGTCAATTTGTTCCTGTAAATATTTATTAAGTGTTATCTTGCAATTCCTTTATTCCTTGTTAAGTGTAATTCCTAGTTGAGTCTCTCCGCATCGTATGTATGGTTTTGTCACTGTTAGCACATCAATAGCTGATTTTTCGGACTGCATAAAAATTAAATTTCCGTTTGTAAACGGTTGTGTCATTGGAGTTACTGAAAATTGTCATGAAGGTTTCTGTTCTGAAACGATCATTTTGCCTCTTCAGAGTTTTAAATGCAAACAATGGACTGTTTGCATTTAAAACTTATAATTTTCATAAATATTCCTGTTGGTTTTAAGAATTCACCTTTAATCTTTACTAAAAGTAATATTATGAATAGAATATTGGTATGATTTTGCTTCTAAGCTTACTGAAAGCTTAACGGAAGCTATGTCATCGTTCAGGGGGAAAAAATTATGTCTTCTATTTCAAAAATATCAAGACAGAAATCAGTTTTAGACATCAGGGAACAATTTTGTTTCTGTGTCTGTCGCTCAATCATGCAGACCAACATATCTTCAAAAATACTCGCCCTAATAAAATTTAGTCATAATTAGTCCATTTTTAGTCCCATATAAGTTTCAACCTTCTGCGTCCATTTGTTTCTCTTCCACTTGCGTACAAACATGCATTAAATTCACACCTATATCTTCGAAATTACTCATCTGATTTTTTTGATGATATTCAGATGGCTTGTCGAAAGTAGCCTTTAGAGAACCCCCCAGATTAATTTTAACCGTCCTGCGCTCTTTAACGTTTGCTTAATAATTGATACTTTAAGTCATATCAAAATTAATAAATACAAAAATTAATAAACATTCCACAACCTTAGTAAAATATTTCAATCAAATTACTTAAAAACCATTTATTAATTTCTATAAGTTTTTATTAATATCTGTTAAAATTATGTGTTTTTATTTTTATTTAGAAGTTAATGTCTAAGAAATACACCCCCCCCTCCTCCTCCCGCAACCTATAACGGCAAGTTATAAAATTATGAAATACTTTATGCTTGTACCTTATGATAGGGCAATGAAAATTGTTGTGTGTATGTACATGGGCAGTGAGCATAATTTTTTCTTTTTAAATTTTTAGGTTTATCAAATGAAAGCAAACGATAAGTAGATTACAAGTATATTTAAATGTTAAAAACATTTATAAGTCAAATATACCAACAAAAAATGTACCTCCCCCCCCCCAACCCTATAATGACTAGTACTAAAATTATGAAATAATTCATGAAAACACCTTATGGTGAGGCGATAAAATTTTCCGTAAAAAAATGTAATTTAACCTTTACGTTATTACCGATAAAAAATATTGTGACCCTCGGGGTCTTTTGACTTTCATTTAGGGTGTAATGGGGCAATAATAAAATGTTATTTCATATTTCATCACGTATAGTATATACTTAATAATTTAGGAAACCCTAAAAAGTACTTGGATGCAAGTATAAGGAGACAAAAAGTAAACTTTACTCGATTGAGTTTTAATAATTAAAAAAAGTTATATAAGTTATACTGTAATAACGAATATAGGAGCAAATATTTTAACTAACAATAATTTTAACTTGTAGTTATAAACGAATGCAATAAAGAAAAAAAACTATACAGAGAATTACTTAATTCAACCAATAATTCAGTTCGAAACTGCAGGTTATAAGAGAGCTCAGGAGTAATAATAATATCAGACAGTATATTATTATATACTGTGTATTATATATTAAAAGGTTTTCATTACTGTGACGTTTTTACCCAAAAATGTTTTTGTCCAAAAAACATTCTGAGGAAAGATCATTGATGGCTTTTACCTGGTAATATTATGTATTAAAAGAATGTGAAGAAATAACATAATCTTAAGGCCCCCCATACACAAAATGTTTGCGCAAACATTTTACCGTGCATGGGACTGTTTGATGTTTGCGCGAACATGATGTTTGACGTGTATGGCCTAAATTTGCCTCTCATCATGTTTGCGCAATCATTTTGACCGTGTATGGAGGATCTTCACAACTCTGGAAGTTTGAAGGTTTCATACAAACAGTATTATTAAGTAAGATTGAGGTAAAAGTGATTATCTGGAAATGGATACGGTGTCCAACTGAAGAGAAACACGTTGATTCGCCATTCTGCATCCCCACTGATACTTCGCATTGTAGTCGCCACCTGGAACAAATGTAGGACCTAAAGAGGAAACAAATGTTTGGAATTGTACTTGAGAGATATTTAATTTTTTTGGGAAGTAGACTGCTTTTCGAGTGAAATCTAAATAAGAAGTATTCAGTTTTACTGCTGTAGTCATTAAACCGTCATTGGGATAGATATGAGAAATGACCATTTCTAACCACCAAATCATCATGATTAATTATTTTCTCTATATTCAATACATATATTATTGCAAGACGCTCGCTTCAATTATAAAAAAAAATGTTTTCTTTTAATTTTGCCTTAACTCCGTTAAGTACAAATAGTTAGTTACTTTTAATTTAGTCTCTTTTCTAACTCCGCCATGTATTGTATAAGTAGTTAGCATCGTATATTTAAGTGTAATTTTATCATTTATATTTAATGAAAAGCGTAAGGAACGAAGTTCCTACCGCGACACCTACACGTATTTATTTATTTTTTGAATGTGGTTCGTAGATGGGTCAAATGAGAGGATAAATTAAAACAACACCTTCTTCAAAACAGCCTTGGCTATTTTTCAACCATCTCTTTGGGCCATCCTCAAGCCTACCACAGAAACACTTGTTTGAAAAACATTGGTTTTACTAATATTTTAACAATACTGAACGTGGGATTTCTTTATATATATTATCAAAATAAAACTTTCTTAACTTGACATTAAGAACTAGTATTACTATTTTCTACATTGACGATTTATATACTTTCTTCTTTAGTCACAATAATTACCTTTTTAGTATTTTTTTTAATTCTATTTGGTAATTTTTCTAATTCTTACAATTTATTTTATCCCAGTGAAAATTATAAAAACCTTATATTATTGTTAATAGGTCACATATTACCTTGTAATACCCAGGTACATTTGACTAACGCCTGTGTTACATTTATTTTATTCTGAGCTATTTAAATTATTCCCACATAATACTTGTTAAATTCTTTACGATCTTTCTAATTAATACTATTAATATTTTTGGAGATATGCAAAGCTTTTAATGTCAATCTTTTTTCTATTATTATTATTTCATTCATTAGAATTTCAGTGTGATCCAAATTAAAATGGTGATCTGTTTCCGTCAAGTGAGTTGCCAATGCTGTTTTATTGCGTTTACATTTCTTTCATGTTGTTTTATCGTGTTTCTCCTATATATATATTGCTGGTAAATGATTCCCATTGGAATGATCATACCAAAGCATAATTTCTTCATCAGATTCTATAGGTAGAAAGTTTTCAGTTATTTAAATGAGAAACTCGACAAACCTACGAGATAAACAGACGACAACAACATGAAAGAAATGTAGAAGCAACAGACAATAAAATAGTATTGGCAGCTCACTAGACGGAAACAGATAATCAGTTTAATTTTGATAATACTAAAATCCTAATGAATGAAATAAATAATAAAATAAATGATTACCATTAGAAGCTTTTCACATCTCCAAAAAATAATAATAGTATCAATTATATGAATGATTGTAGAGAATTAAATAAGTATTATGTGGGAATTATTTAAATAGGCCAGAATACGAAATGTATAACATAGGCGTTAGTCAAGTGTTTCTGTTGTTGGCTTGAGGATGACCCAAGAGATGGCTGAAATATGGATGTTTTGAAGGAGGTGTTATAATCCCTATAAAGGAGGTTGTTATAATCCCTCATTTGTTTCAACTATGAATCATTTAGTATGGCTTGAGTTTGAGCAGGCAAATTTTTAAACCATAATGTTTTTCGTCGCTTACTTAGTTGTTACCAAGGTTACGCATCTCTCATAAAATGCCAGATGGTTTCTTTCCGCTGAAATCCATACCTGCCAAAAGCTTGTTTACTGTTTGATGTTCGTAATCTACGAACTGTCTTATTACCCGTTGTTTAAGTGGCACGTATTTATTTTCAGTGGGAGGTTTTTGATCAAATCGCTAACTTGTGACTACTTGTCACTTTCTATTACGGAGACTTCGTAATAATATTTTGTTTCGTCTCTCGTAATATTAGACGCAACGAACTGGGCATTCGATTTGGCTGAACCACAGTTGTCCGCTCTTCAGAAGGGTGAATCTGGCAATCGAATGTTCGCCGGTTGTGATTTTATTATACTCCGGGTCCATTGTAGTTTTTGTTTATTTATTACATTGCGTTTGAAATTGTCAATTTAGAATTTTGAAATGGTTGTTCTAAAAAATATGAAAATAATAAATAATTTGAAAATTCTCATGTTGTCTGATGATAATCTTGTTTTCTTGGTACTTTTTCTTCTTTATCGGTCTCACCAATTGTGGGTTCGATGAGGTGTCCAGACACAGATTAAAACTAGAAGTACGAAAGAAAAGAACACAAATTTTAGGTTTATGTCTAAAACACGACTGAAGTTTATTTTATAACTTGTCGAAAATAAATATAAACAGTGACGTAACTTAGTAAATAAAAATTAAACTAAAAAAATAAAATTAATTCCCTACAGCGTGATACAATTATATATTTTGTACTTTAATTAATTGTGTTTCTACGTTTTATGTATTGAAGGTGGGAGTGTTAGAAATCATGGAAAATTCCCCTATATCTATATTATTACCCTAAATCTTGTTACATTTACTTAGTTTTATTAAGTTTTTTGTTAATAACTAACAATGTATTAATTTTGTTGTACTTTTATGTTTCAGTAATGAGCTGAAGAGATTTTCCGAACAATGTGGATAAACGTCAGAGCGGTGCTTATTTGGACAATTATTTTTAATTTTTCTTTGGTCTTTTGCGGCAATATTATCCGTACGTTTCACGATAAAAATGTGCTCGGCTTCAACCATCTCGTGGTGGACAAAAATACTGGGAGAGTTATCATCGGCGCGGTAAACAAACTTTATCAACTATCCCCCGACTTGGAGCAGGTAGAGACGGTAACTACAGGACCTCAGGAAGATTCCCCGGAGTGCTCGGTGATCGATTGCCCGTCGAACGCCGTAAAGAAACTTACGGACAATGTGAACAAAGCTCTAGTCATAGACTACACCACTACCAGGTTGATCACGTGTGGCAGCCTCTTTCAAGGAATATGCTCGGTCAGGAACCTCAACAACATCACGGATGTAGTCCAAGAAGTGAAAGAAGCCGTCGTTGCCAATAACGCTACGGCTTCGACCGTGGCATTCATAGCGCCCGGACCTCCTAACCCACCGGTGTCTCAAGTCATGTACGTGGGAGTGACCTTCACCGGCAACTCGCCGTACAGGAGTGAAGTACCTGCCGTTTCTTCGAGGAGCCTCGACAAAGACAAAATGTTTATGATCGCCCAAACGGCGGTAACGACCGGAACCAGGATGTTCGTTAACTCCTTGGCCAGAGAAAGGTATCCCATCAATTACGTATACGGCTTTAGTTCGGAGAGGTTCAGCTATTTCCTCACCACCCAAATGAAACACAATTCACAGCAGGCTCCCTTCACGTCCAAGCTGGTCAGAGTTTGCCAGGACGACGAAAATTATTACTCTTACACCGAAATACCGCTCGAGTGTATAGACAGCGAGGGAAGGAAGTACAATCTGGTGCAGGCCGGTTTCGTCGGCAAGCCCGGCTCGGACCTGGCAAGTAACCTCGGCATAACGGCCCAAGACCACGTGTTGTTCGCCGTCTTCTCCGAGTCGGAGCAGCCCGAGGGCGAGGGCTCCAGTAAACCCTCTCAGTTCAGCGCCCTATGCGTCTACTCTCTCAAAGCCATTAGAAGGAAATTCATGCAGAACATAAAAAAGTGCTTCTCGGGAAACGGGAACCGTGGACTCGACTTCATCTCCCCCAGTCACGCCTGCATCACAACCGTGAGTCAATTTACCTTTTACCTTGATAAAGTATCATTTTATTTATAATATGTATGTTTGTAACATAATCAGGGTTAGGTTCATCCATGCATCTGTCGACGAGTTTGGATTTTGCATTAAAGCATGTCAAGTATGTTACAAGTTTACGTGCGTGATATAGGTCAGCCGGGTTCAAACTGTAAATAATATATGGGATCAAGTGTCTAGGCAAGCCTAGTGGCTCTGGAACGGCTTCGCGCCGGATAACTCTGAATAATGAATAGTAATATAATTCACTCTAATTCCTCCGAGCTCCTATTTGTCTCCTCGACAACCTGCTGTCGCAGTCGATTCATAAAATCTATTTTTTCCCCTCTTAAAATAACTTCAGTTTACTTCGTGTCTCAGCCTAACATGCCTAGATTAACCGTCACCTGCTTTACATCTATGTTGTTCAGTTGTTTCGAGATATAAGGCAACTGGTAAAATAATGATATTCATAATCCTCCATAATTCAGTTTGACACAAAAATGGTTAGATTAATTTTTTTTTTCAAATATTTATGTGTTGATTTTGTATATAACGCAGTTTGCGATAGACTTTTTTTCTCCTTTTTTTCGGTCCGGAAAAACGAAGAATTCTCCGGCTTATAAGACTTTTTTTTTTTAAACCTCGGTAGTTTAGTTGTCTTTCTTCTGGGTTGATAAATTTAATCGTTTTCTCAAAACATACTTATACAGCTTTCCTTTTATTTTTCGATTCCTTATTTGTACGAGAAATGCGATTCGAGAATAGAATTTTTTTTTTAAGACTGGATGAAAATAACGCAAACGGACTTTTCCAACTTAACAATTCATATTAGATTTAGGGCCGTTTTAATATAGTGCTCTAAGTACCGGAGTTAAATTACCGGGCTGGAAAGTTGTTTATTCAATTGTCGTTATAATTATGAGCCCGTGTGCTGAAATTGTGAACAACGGGTATTTTCTACCACTTGTGTTTTATACATTTTAATTAAAGCGTACCGGTGTTTATCTCAGTATTAATGACTCTTTAAGTGCCGACCTCTCAACCTTCGGCACTTCTTTGAGCGTTCCAAATGCATTCATTACCTCGACACGACGGTTTAACTGCCTTATTCTGCACCCTTTCACTTACTCTGATACTCTCTCCTATAAAAAATGTTATTTATTTGTATAGCATTGCGGAAAGCATTTGACTCGTTAAAAGAATAACTGAGAATTCATGTTGCCACATTATGTCGACTAACATAGCGACTCAAGAGTTCTAGGACTGTTCGACGTGAAATGTGAAATGACATCTTCTTCATGTTTTATCGACCTTTTTTCATATTTCATTTTTTTGTGTGTATTATTGTTTTAAAACTTTTTTTATATACATACATGGATAGTGTAAAAACACGGACAAGAATACGTATTATGAACATAGTAAGGAAGTATATAGTTGCGGTCATAATGTGCAGATACTAGTAGATACGAATGTGCCTGGTAATTCAACACCTGAATGTAGTTACTTTTTACTTTCTCATATGAAGAGAAAGTATTGTGATAGCGCGAAAATTCGATTTTGATGGATTTTTACACGTTTGAGGTCCCTCGAGTCCAAAAAAGTAGTTTTTAAAAAAATGTCTGTCTGTTGTCTACGCAGACGCGTGGAGTCTAAACTATTGTGCCGATTTTTTACGAACTTAGGCATAAGTTCAGAAAAATCAAACCCCGAGGCGAAATCGACAGTTTAATTTTAGCCAAATTTAGGGGCGCTCTAAATAATACTAAAAAAAAAAATCTCGAAAATGGTTCCGACAATTGTGATAAAAAATCCTAAAATGAGAGAAACAATATATTTTACAAAAGTACATACATGAGGCTGCTCATTTATAATGAATTGCTAAATACACAGCTTACTAAATCAATCTTTTAACAGACGATAACTTAATATTGCAAAATTTACAAAAATTTAACTATACAATCATCATTTTACATTTGTCAAAATAAGAACTTAGTCCAGATATTTGTTTTGTCAAAAAATAAACAAAATGTCAAAAATAAAATTAAGTTTAGCCGTAATATGATGATTTTAAATGCCAAGCGAATCTAAAATTATTGATTCAGCTATTCTTGTTAATTCCTTTTTATCTATACTTATCTCATCGAAGAAATCAGTGGCAAACTTAGGTATAGTGCCTCTTGAACCAAAGTCCTTTACCATGAAAATCTCTTAAACCGTACTTCTCCAAAAACTTTTCTCGGTAATAATCAAGACATCTGTCGTAAATTCCCTAGGGTCTATCACCAAAGCGTCCTTGCTATTTTCTTTAAGAGCAACAATGTCAGCATACCTAGTAGAACCATTAGAATCGATGCTATAGACCTCTTCATCTTCATGGCAAGTATACCCCTTTTGCTTCATTAAATCAATGATCTTGTGATCAGTGACGGCGAGTAATGAGGATCGTGTTATTTGGGCAATTACCATATTATTAATGTCTATTTAAAGACTTGATCCCGACAATGCAACTTTTGTTCAAACTAGACTTAAGTTAGTATTTAGGTCAACTAACAACTTAAAATTTGTTGTTTTTTTCCTCCTATAACAATTAACAATGTTTACCTATATACTTTATAAAAAACTCACTTGATTTTTTTTCTCTATATTAATGGTTATATACTTTATAAAAAACTCAAATGTCTACAGTTTTTCTCATGTTTGAATCGTTGAAACGACAGGCTACTTACTTTTTGCGTATATGGTCAGAGAAAATATGTAGTTAGACGATACTTTGAAGATTGCTACCGTATGTAAACTGATTTCTCTATTGACTCTAACTCTAGCTGACTGAGACGGACGCAGCTAAGCGTATTATCTACTGATTCGAATCGTGTTCTCTTGTGTAGCAACACGGTAATAGTATCCACAGTGAAAAGCCGGATATCTGTTGTTTTTTTTCTTCTAAAATAGTAATTATCTTTAATAAATATGTGGAAGAAGGAGAGTGATGGTGGACGGGCGGCGCCTGTGTTCTCGAGATGTAATAGCCAGTTCCTCTATCTCTCTCAGAATTACTCTTCTCTCCTGGAAGAATCTTTCGTTCTTGTCAACCTTGAATCGGTAATTACTCTAAACATGCGCAGCCTTTGCACATATAGTAATTCTATAGTTACTTAAACCACATGGAAATGAGAAATGCCGATAACGATTTATCCCCTATGGGATAAATCGTTTTCGGCGTATCTCATTTCCAAATCGTTTATGCATCAAGATCCGCTTTATTACCCCCCTTATTCATATTTCCCATGTTTATATTTTCGTTCGATCCCTCAACCTCTCCGTCGTAGAGAAGCGATTTATTTCTGCATCCGTCTCCGCTCCCGTCGGAACTTATTATTTATACTTATTTATCGACTGGTTTATATTTCAGGGCTACTGAAAAGTAGGTTTTTCCCGGCGAATGGACTCGTACTTTATGCAAAACCTTTTATTCCACAGGTTTGTACGAAGGCTACTTAAAAGATTTCTTAACTTACTTCTTTTGTGGATATGCTTTGTTCGTTTTTAATAGTTATTTATGCACCTAGGGAATAATGTAAGACATTATTTCCCGCGTGACAGAGTTGATTCCTGAGGCAAAGCCGAAGGAATCAAGGCAACTAAATCTCGAGGCGAAGCCGAGCAATCAATCAATTAGCTTTTATTATATTATAACAAGGGAATAATAATACATTATTCTCGAGGTACATACACAATTTTATCCCGTTTTCTCATTGTTTCCCTGTTTTTATATTATTTCCCTGTTTTTAAGAACGGGGATGAAAAGACCCACATTATTACCTATAAACTAGTCCTGAAAAGTTACTTTTCGTCCCTACTGGAGATAAAACACATTTATTTAGTTTCGGTGGCACTTTTTTTCCCGCACGGAGGAAACTATACTCGTATTATTTAAATTCCCATCATCCCGTCATCTTGGTATATTTCTTATTTTAAAAACAAAAGGAAGAAGGAAGGAACAAACAACAATAATATAAGAATGACAACTATTACAGTAGGTTCGCGATAATGTCTTATAAAACATTATTATTGGCTAATTGTATCTGTCCTGAGGTTGAAGTGTTGAAAATCAAATTGGTTTTATAGAAAACAATAAAGAGCTCGGTGTTCCCTCTATTACTCCCCTCCCCCCAGTGCTGAAGATGTGTTGTTTCGTTTCATACCCTAGATTTTGTTTGCGAGATAAGTTTTCACGACACACGAGACACAAAAGTCGAAAACAATTATTATAAGGACTGAATATACTGAAAATTCCCCCCCCCCCCCCCNAGATAGGAAACGGCCATGTCAAATATCTCTTTCTCCGATAACACCCAGTGTCGCTTCCTTTCATAACGTTATAAAAGTCGAAAACAATTATTATAAGGACTGAATATACTGAAAAGTTCCCCTTCCCCCCGTGACAATGCGGGAACGAAAAAAGAAGAAGAACACTTTTTGTAAGAACGAGAAACGAAAACTGGGGAAAAAATTCATTTCCGACAATATGGTCAATGGAAGAAAATAAAATATGTAACAAAATTAAGAGAATTCGAATGTTAAAATCCAACGTATGCATATGTTGGATTTTTACATTCGAATTCTCTTAATTTTGTTATTTTATTTTCTTCCATTGACTATATTGTCGGAAATGAATTTTTCCCCCAGTTTTCGTTTCTCGTTCTTACAAAAAGTG
The DNA here is from genome assembly GCA_001010745.2 of Gerris buenoi. Lineage (NCBI taxonomy): Eukaryota > Metazoa > Arthropoda > Insecta > Hemiptera > Gerridae > Gerris > Gerris buenoi. Next base: position 146,154 of record KZ651086.1, on the reverse strand, counting down.
TTCCTCTTCTTTTTTCGTTCCCGCATTGTCACGGGGGGAAGGGGAACTTTTCAGTATATTCAGTCCTTATAATAATTGTTTTCGACTTTTATAACGTTATGAAAGGAAGCGACACTGGGTGTTATCGGAGAAAGAGATATTTGACATGGCCGTTTCCTATCTATTATCTCGTGTCATAATTACTTGAGTCACTGTCAGTTAAAGCTCTGTATTCTCCTCGTCCTCGTCATAGAAAGCGTGCCGAGTTAGAGATTATTCGGACGTTATCCGAGTCTTAATTGCATGAAATAACTCTTTTTAGAGGCTTTAGTTTTGGCAGCTATCTTTTTCGGGTTAATTCTCAGAAATTTTAGCTTAGAGCATTAGCCAGCTAGGGTATCTTCGCTTATCTTCGGGTATCTTCGCATTAGCCAGCTAGGGTATCTTCGTCTTTAAGCCGGACTGCAAAAACTGGTTTTCACGGAGAATCGTCAAAACATATTGGTGCCGTGCATGTTCTATCATTGCAATGCTCGGAGGTTTTCCAGCTTTGTCCTTGTTCGAATCGTCATTTGCATTAATATATAAATAGATATACATCTGAGTCAGATTAACTTCGATTTGAAATTATAATGGCTGTCTGTTCATGTGTTTGATTGCCATTTTTTTTGTTCTTTAATGTTTTTCTGGACGTTTCTTGGACTTGAAATTGTTCAACTTGTATCGCATCGGTTTGTGCCAAGACGAAAACCTCTATGGAATCCCCTATCAATAAGTTTGGAAGGATGCGTTCAAGGCGACTGGTGAATCAAGGAGGCTCCAGGCCAGGTTGTGGGCCCGCTGCCGTGGCTGGGGCCGTTCGACTCTGCTTGGAGGCAGGGGAAACCCGTCTTTGCCAGTCTGGCCGGCCTTGTAAGGTCGCCCCGCTCCCCACTCGTCGTGGCCTCTTGCATAATAAGGTGCTACTCCAGCCGCACCCTTTTCCTGTGATATACTTAACCCGTACCAAAATTTCTGAACGTGACCTACCCTCCCTGTACTGTAAATTGTACATTCCTCCTGTTTTCGGCGAAGGGTGTAGAAACCTTTTTTTCCTGGGACACATGAATTAATTTTGTTGTCTAATAAGATGTTACAGTAATTTTAATTTTCCAGACGATTTTTTTTAACTCTCTTTATAAATGAGAACAAAATTCTTATTCTTAAAAAGATAAAAAAGTGAAGTTTATTTAATAGGTACGTCGCTATTTTACTACGTTTTTATTAGCTTGCTTACTTGTTTGTTTGTTTGTTCAGTACAAATCTTGCAATCAATTTTTAACTAACTTCCCGAGTAGCTATACATTTGAAACTTTCAGAATAGCTTAGAACACGATGACAATGCATTAGTTTAATACTTTTAGCCATCTTTCAGCAAAATTTAATTAGTTTTAAGCAAATTGTACTGTATGGAATGTTAGTTCGGAAAAAATCCGCAAGTTGTTTTATTTGTTTTGGCTTGTCCCATATTTACAATCTTCATTTTGACAGGTTTCAAATTTATGATTTATGACAGAAAATTTTAAAACGTAGTATATAAAAAGTTCTATTTATCTTGCAATTATTTAAGGTTGAATCGTTCGATGTAGGAATGCTCAACAATGACATGGGAATAGTTATTTACCCACCGAGGGAGTAAAGTAAGTGATTGCACCCTGAGCGATGAAATTTTTTCGTGAGGCAAAGCCGAGGGAACCATAATGTTCACTCCCGAGGCGGAGCCAAGGAGTTAATTATCGCAAGGGTGCAAGAGAATTTTACTCCCGAAGTACGTACAAGATTTTACCTCCAGAAGGGAGAAAAAATATAGAAAATTTTTAATTTTAAATGATTTTATTCAACAAAAAATACATACCTACATATTTTATATTTATTTAAAACAAAAGAATATAGTTAGATGTAATCAATTCTCTAAATAAGTTTATTCATGATAAAATTTAATTATAGATATTAATTATTTGAATTTCAATGCTAAAATTAAATGGGAGAATCAGCTGGAAGCTGAGTCGTGTATTGAATGGTATTGACAACCGATGTATTTACATATGGATTAGTTCATCTCCATTTAGAAATTACGATTTCACTTTTAACTTGTTTGTTTGTTTTAATGATAAATGACAACGGTTGCCGTTGTAGAGGTTACATGACATGCGTTAAGATGACATTATAGATTTAGATATTAAACAAAATTTAGTAAATTAAATGTGTATTAGCCCCGTTCTTATTTATTTGTGCTTTATCTAGGCCAACACTGGAAGGAATCATGAGAGTTCATGATTCCCTAATTTTTCATTACTCCCTGTTTAACCCGACCGGGTGCAATGATTAACTTCCCTCCCTGTAAACTATGGAGGAAAGTCCTCTTTTTCTCCCTGCTGGAGGTAAAAAAGTTTTTTTAAGCCGGCATTTGTCAATATACGGTGTTGAGTCTTCTAACAATAAACTCGTGCGATTATAAAGGACTCCCAACTTACTCAAGAAGAAAATGTAGGCCTTTATTAAATTGGTATCTATGTTTCTTGATGAGATATAAGTTCTGGATAAAACCCATATGAACGTATTAATATCGGCCTACTTATAATTTCATAGTTCTAGAGAACAAGTTTTTTTTTTTTTAAAGTTCGTGGTGACATCGGCAAAACCTTTCTCACAAGATGTTTTGAGTATCGTACTTCTATCAATATTAATTTAGCATTTTTCGCACTAATTTTATAGTACAATAAAACTACCTTGTCCAAACCCAACATTAAAAAAATCTACCCCGTGCCAAATGTTCTACGCTCTCCTAGTAGTAAGTGATAAAAAGTTATATGACCCACTTATGGGTTTGGCCGGGAGGGGGATGGAAAGGGGGTAAAATGGTATGTTTCAATAGTTTTTCTCAAATATTTCGATAAATGACTTTATTTAAATAAAAGACCTCATCCAGCGCAAACTTTGATGTACACAAAATTAATTTACATTACATTTTGAACAGAAATGTTTTTGTACATTAATGTGCTTAAGTCAATGATAATGGAGGTATAAAAGAGTGATGCTATAATTATTTTCTATTATTGCAAAAAAGGAACAATGATGCAATAGAATTTAATTAATGTTTATAATTAAGCTAATTTAAAAAGTAATTTTTAAATTTAATTTTAAATTAAAAGTAAAATTTTAAATTAAAAGTAATTTTTTAATCGATTAAATACCTAGTGACCTATTATTGTATTGTCACTGTAGATGTATAAAGTGTGCAAGTTTTAGTTTTCCATGTTTTTCATGGGAGGTGGGTCAAATATAAGCGCATAGCAGTGCGCCAGGCTAATTTTCAGCAGGCATGTCAGTGTATCTCTACTTTCTATTATACGTATAACATATATCATATATGATCTTTTATATAATCGAGTAGTGTCCCAACAACGACAACGACAACAACGACTCACCTCTAAATGATTTATAACGTTAAAAATTGATGTGCCATAAGCTGGGATCGAACCCGGGGCTACTGGGAGTAAGCCAGATACTAAACCACTTGCGCCATACCTATGTAACGGATATCAGAGCACAAAACTTCCTATTTAAATGTTTTAATTATAACTGCATAAAACTTACTATTTAAACAGTAAATATCTCTTTAAATATCTATTTTAATTATAACTAATTATCTCTCAGCTCTTTTTCTCAACCATATTTATTATTCTGCCCGTTACCGCGGGCCTAACGGCTAGTAATATAATAAAATAATATAGCATCATTACTATGATTATTGTAATACTCGATACCATAGTGTTATTCTTTGTCGGTTTAATGCATGTATGGAGAAAGTTCAGTTGCCTTGCTCCCTCCAGTGTCTCGGAAAAAAACGAAACGACGCCCACTATCCACGATGCTGGAGCCATCGAAGAGGAATGATATTAGCCTATCAAAGTCAAAGTAGTGATATCTACATTGTGGCCAAGTCTATGTGAAAAAAACAAAACAAAAAAAACATACAAATAATAAATTGTAAGCTGTGGAAATGATATTTTATTTAAGAACATTTTAAGATATACAGCACAAAAACGTACTATGTTCAAATAATATTGCATTTGAAGTAATATGCAGTACTTTCTTTAAATAAATAAATATAAATACAGTTATGTTACAATAATTATTTTGTACAAAATGAAGAAATATGTAAAATTCTTGTGTAGACAATAATCAAAACAGACTCTTGCCTACGCTTTTTCTTTGTTACAAACCTAACAATTTAAAGGGGGTTCTAAATCAAGGATTTACTAACTTTTACAAGTGATCTTGTTAAAACGTTTAATAGGAGGCACGTGGATCCTGAATGATATGGTAGGAGAGCTCTTCCGCTATCGTAGAGGTCCAACGACAACTAGTATTTTCCCTACACTCTTCAATCTTGTAATTGTTTCTTATCTTTATATCCCTTTCATTCGAAACGAGCTAAATAGTCACAATTTAGTAGTCCGAACCGTAATTTAGCTTACTTTCCGCTTTCAAATTGTACTGGGTTTATTATTATTTGAGATTGCCTTGAGTGGGTTTTGGTTAATGGCTTGTGTTTGATAGAGATATAAACATTATTTGCTTACTGCAGTGTTGGTTTAGTTATTGGGGAAGAGCAATGTACCTCGATGTAGCTTATACTAAAATGTTCCAATGTTTATTTCTCGAGTCTTATTGGCGTCCGTGATTTAATTAAATTTCTATACTTCATTAAGAAATAGTGAGAGGAAAATGTAGTAGTATTGCATACACCCAAAGCTATTATAGTATAATAACGTTATGCTTTGATTTATTTTTAGTTTCAACTGCTAAGCTATTAGTTTGGATAGTATAGCACGGTTTTGTTTGTAGAAAATAAACTGTGCCTGTTTTTTTTTATGACGGAGGCGATTAGGATCTTTGCAACATCTAGTAGTGGAACAACAAGAGTTGAGGGCATTCATAACAGCCAAAGGCCGGTTCGATCTTGTCCAACAAACGAGTTTTTGTAATCCCCAGACCTAGGTGGTGTTAGGTTTCGGCGGCATGTGCTTTTAACCCCTGAGTTTAACTCCCGTCTTTCGAGCGTCACCCGTCCTTTGTCCGATGTGTTTAGATGTCAAGACCCCGCGACACGTCTGTCGTACAATATGTATTCTGCAGACTTCATTCTTCCGGTCCAATCGGGCGGACAAAAGAGGAAAAAATGGTAAACTTTCTCTATCTTCTGAGGCCACTAGTACCATTGTCGAAACATTCAAGTTTCCATTGAAAAGAAGCTTACTGTAATGATGTGGTGCGGTATCTAATGGGCGTAACAAAGGCTTGTATGAATGATGTATGATTTCAGTAAGTATATCTGTCTATCCAGCTTCGATGCCCTCTTTTCTATACCTCCTCCCTATTATTGATAAGGTAATTTGAAAATATCCCAAAGTGGTAATTGATTCCAACTATACCGAAGAAATATTCTTAAAAGTTAACTTTCCGGGAAATGCAGTGGTATATATATATATATGTGTGTGTGTGTATGTGTATTGGATATATATATATATATGATGTTGATTTTTCTAATTTTAAATAAGAACGGGGGGGAAATTTGCTTATAGGGATATAACGGTACAAGGTTTAAGAGAGTAACGGTTGTCGGGCTGGATTTCTCAGGTATAGTAGGAAGGTTATCTTAAACCTACTATGGCTTTAATAATTTCCAGTACAGGCATTAAAACATCAGAAAAACACACAACTAAAGCTAATATTTTCCATCTAATTAAAACTAATTACAGACAAATTAATGCTCTATGATTGTAGATGGTTGTGGAACTTGAGGTTGGAACAAGATTAGAGAGACTAGTATTGGCTAAATGTATGAGTGTTTATGTTGTTTTATTGGATAGAATTAAAATTACAAGTAGGGGAGACCGTTATACCTTGATCACAGTGTACCTTTGATCACCCTTCAGTTTCATAGAAGATGCTGCTATCTACATGATAGAATTGTACTAAGACAATGTTTATACTTAGTGAAGTCCTTGCAAGCCTGACAGATGTTGTCCATGTGCTGTTGTTTTTTAATAAAATAAAAAAAAAAAAATTTTTTTACCTCAAAAAGTAACAACTTTTGGTTTTACTCTTTATTTATTTTTTCAATTGACAATTGTGTTTTTTCTTTGAAATCACATAGTATCTGAATCACTACTTATTGGTGAGTAATTTGTTATGCCATACTTGAGTTTTAAAAATAACAATCAAGGATTTACTAACTTTTACAAGTGATCTTGTTAAAACGTTTAATAGGAGGCACGTGGATCCTGAATGATATGGTAGGAGAGCTCTTCCGCTATCGTAGAGGTCCAACGACAACTAGTATTTTCCCTACACTCTTCAATCTTGTAATTGTTTCTTATCTTCATATCCCTTTCATTCGAAACGAGCTAAATAGTCACAATTTAGTAGTCCGAACCGTAATTTAGCTTACTTTCCGCTTTCAAATTGTACTGGGTTTATTATTATTTGAGATTGCCTTGAGTGGGTTTTGGTTAATGGCTTGTGTTTGATAGAGATATAAACATTATTTGCTTACTGCAGCGTTGGTTTAGTTATTGGGGAAGAGCAATGTACCTCGATGTAGCTTATACTAAAATGTTCCAATGTTTATTTCTCGAGTCTTATTGGCGTCCGTGATTTAATTAAATTTCTATACTTCATTAAGAAATAGTGAGAGGAAAATGTAGTAGTATTGCATACACCCAAAGCTATTATAGTATAATAACGTTATGCTTTGATTTATTTTTAGTTTCAACTGCTAAGCTATTAGTTTGGATAGTATAGCACGGTTTTGTTTGTAGAAAATAAACTGTGCCTGTTTTTTTT
>KZ651086.1:119460-131610 GCA_001010745.2 Gerris buenoi | reverse complement strand
GACAGACAGACACGGAACCAAAAATGATCCCTGATATCTGAAACGGATTTCTGTCTTGGAATTTTTGAAATCGGAGACCTAAAATATTTTCGCTCTTCAGAACGATCACATAGCTTCCGTTATCTTCGGTAAGCTCGGAAGCAAAAATGTATGCTAATTTCACAAAATATTCTTTTCTATCTCAATCATATTTATCCTTAGGTGCTGTTACACCCCTCTACGCAATATTTAGATTTGTATCTCTAGAGTATTGTTCTGTGTCTCCAAATAAACCTTCGGCCGCTTTTTTTCAGCTTCGTGTTCGTCTTCTTTAACCCGTTTACTTAGTGTAATCGACTGTTAAATTTAATAAATTGAACTAGGATCGTTATTACATTCAAGAGATATTATATATTATATAAAGCTGTCGATTGTCGATGAATACAAGACGTTCATTTGAAGAGTGTCCGTTACTGGATCTGAATAGCCCTATTACGGACTAGTCCGTCACAGGGTATTATATATACAGCTGAGGCCGGCGAGTAACTAATATACAACTGGACACAGTTGAGACCTTTTTAGGGTTTCGTTGGCTACCAAAAAAAGAAACCCTTATAGTTTTGTTCCTGTGTCTGTCTGTCACTCTGTATATGGTTCCAATAACTTAAACACGGTTGAAATAGTGAAAAAAGCTATTCTCAAAATTACCTAATAGCTGTTGCAAAATTATTAATACTCGTATATCGTTATGGATCTTTCAGGGAACAGAAAAAAAGAAAAGTGTTTACTTTATTAACGAATTGTACCGGCTATTTTCAAGCCAAATTAATTACAATCCCACCTGGAGGTCAATTATATATGGATAAGAAGAATTACCTTAGTAATTTTACACTTGAGATTGCGGTAGGAAACTGATAGGAACTATGTGGTTCTGTCGTCAACTACAAATCCAAACGTAGCATCTAAATATGATCCTAATAATATAACAACAGTGGTAAAACAAAATAAACAATAAGCACACATAACAAGAAAAACTAATAAAAAATATGAATCCGGACAGATAAAAAATGATAACCAAGACACAAATAAAATAACAAAACATGATCATATCAGCCCATCAGACTGTTCTCATGGGCGGGAATTATGCTACACTATTACCAACTACTATTCAAGTACCTGGCATATATCTACCTGGCCACTACCGGTGAGTACGTAGTACCTATAGAAAAAAGAACCTATTTTGATGTCGCAGAAATTTCGATTCATTTACATATTTTTAGGTCCCTCGAGTCCAAAAAAAGCAGTTTTTACAAATAATGTTCGTAAGTCGCCTGTACCGACGCATAGAGCCTGATCTACCGGGTCAATTTTGATGAAAGTTTACATTCATGTTAAGAAAAACTATAGTCCAAGGAGATATCAAGTTAGTCGAAACTCCGTAATTTGAGGGGTTATTGTAAATTTCGATAAAACATCATTTCAATGATCTGTCAAACGGGGCTAAAATAAAAATAACACATAGCTCGATAATATATTTCAAACATAATCGTTTTTGATAAATTAATATAACCATGAAAACCCGAATACGACAAATTTCAGTATGGATTCAACGGATAGATTATTTCATTTATAGTTGAATAAACGTCATCTTTACAAGAATGCTTTTAGAAATATCGTCTTTTTGTATTTCATTAAAAAATCAAATGCGATATCCAAACTAACTGGTCAAGTGATTGTTAGCTCAATACAATTTGACAGGACGAATAGGGTGCGAGGGATTACAGCATTGGGTCGTATCGGGTGTCATCCCCGGAGTGTGAGGCATTTGTGTAGCTATACTCGATAGAAGTAACGCCTGGGATACCCGTAGGCCCGTAGAATACGGGTGACGGGAGTTCTTTATCCGATCTCTAGTCCCTCGTCAAATGCAGTAAAGAGGAGTCGTTCTGCCAGCATCCTGTAGGCTGTCGAGCAATAGATCTTACAATGGGATAGTTGTTGACTAGGTACTTTTGAATCGTTATACCATTATTTGGTTGGACGACTGCGACTGCTAAGGAATACCTTGTCAGTCCCGTCTGCATTGCTTTAACTTATTAACTAAACGAATAAAACAATAAAAAGAGTAAATAACAGTTTGAATCAGGAAAATGAGGCTAACGATTATGTTCCTCAGACATTCCCATTCTGAAGGTGTAAATTCCTTTTATCTTCGATTGATACGAAATATGAACATTATATCTCTGTTTAGAGGCGTAGAAAGTGATTCTTTTCGTATTTGTATTATTTTCACGTGCGCTTTCATAATTCTTCACCCTAAATCACGATTAGCGAGTTTGTTTCCATTAAATAAAACTATTTTGCTGTTTGTTTTAGTTAAAGTAACTGTATTGTATGTATCGAGTTTTTAGTGAAAAACAATTAATGATTTATGTCATTATGAAAAAAAAAGGAGGAGAATAATACGCCTCCCGAAATAATTAATTCAGCACAATATACATACTACTAATGACTTAATGTCATCTTTATCAAAAGAGAAATATGAAATTACATATAGGAAGTTTATTAAAAAAAAAATGTTGTATTTATTGTTAAAATCCAACAACCGTAGATAAAGTAGGGTACGTAACTCGTGCGAAAACTGCATTTTGCTTTGCTCGTGTGGTTTTACTACTCTCGCTATCGCTCGGGTGCCAACTCCACTCTCGCATGCAAAATGCAACTTTCCGCACAAGGCGCATAATTTACTATTAAGAGTAATTAAACGTGTCAACATTCAGTAGTTTCCCGTAGTCATTTCATTGTGAGCTATCTCGTGGTTTGTATTTGAAAGATTAGCTCTGTATATGCACACGAATATTATCCTTGACTTTGAACAGGGGTTATTTTAATAATTGCTTTTCTTCGTTTATTATTTTAGCCGTTGCTTTTTCCCTGTAAAATATCTGAGCGATTATACGAACCTCGAACGACCCCTATACGATCGAAATTATTCAAGTTTTGTGGTTTTATCGGTGTCAAACAAAATATGTTGTTAAAAGGCTTTCAATATTTGCAGGTATACCTTTTAATGGTATTGTAAGTTTTACTAAGTAACTGTTCTTAAGTTCATTAGTGTTAGATTTTAGAATTACATTATCAACTGACTGCTGTAACGAAGCCTTAGTTCTTTTTTACTTTAATTTTTTTTTTTTTTTTTTTTTTTTTTCTGTATCGTATTTGTTAATATGTAACAATATTAATCGCCTCTTAACAATTCTTTATAATCAAGAAAGATTGTATAACTTTTTTAAGTAAATGATTTATTCGTGTATTGTAATCTTTTAAAATGAATAGTTTGAATAGTTTGAAAATGAATCTTTTTAAAACAAATATATTTTAAAAAATGAAGTTACCTCTAAAAAATAGTATATACAAAACTAAGATAGAAGTAAGTGGAGCTTATTTTTGTTATCGATTTCATCGTCGAATAGCGAGACAAGGTATACCAAAACACCCATAAAAGCAACACACTAATTTCTAAAAATTATTTTTATACTTGAATTAATATTAGAAAAAAAATAAGGCCAGTACGAAGTCGCTCTTCTTCGAGTATAAGTTTAAGCTTACTTGACTTATTATTGGCAGTAGACGAGCATAGTATTTACTGTTCTATAGTGACTGACCCTCAAACTACTTGCATTCTAAAATTGTTTACCCTGGAATATTTTATATGGTTAAAACTTTTTTTTCTCTTCTTTTATTAGCATTCTCTTTCACCTTCTGTTCAGCGCTTGTTACGGCTGTTCCGAGAATGAGGAGGCGACTATCGACCACATTTTTCCATAACCCCATTAGCTTACGACAATATGAAAAGTTTTGGTTTCCACATTTATACTCGCAACGCTGTGGCCAACTGGGATTTTCGTTCTTAACATCAGAGCTCTGGTCTTGTTTTCTAAAAGGGAGATACTTATACAATACAGCTGCTCTGTCGATTAGGAAAGCTGATTGTTGTTGATAATCATTGTTCAGTTGATAAATCGCTCTGATACGTATACATGTCGTCGCCTGTTATCTGGTTAATATAGACAATATTTCCATGACTTACAAGTGAATCGCATAAGACCCCCCCCCACCTCTTGGGCAAAACTTAGAGGGTTATAATCCTCGTTATTAATGGAATCGTTTGCGATCTGGATCTGATCCTCTAAATCTCGCTACTACTGCTACTTTTCGCGACGTCTCCCTCGATAATCGTCAACCGATCTAATTACAAACTCCATTTAAAATCGACTTACTTGGTTAACAAATGTCTGCCAAGATTACAGTAATAAAATCATCAGTACTTTTGCCTTTGACAGCGTAAGTGGTTAGTTTTTATAGCCATTGTTTTTATTAGCGTGTTTATACTTTATTTAACCGTGGTAGTATGTCTTAAGTTACTTTGGGTCAGTGAAATTTTATTATTCTGTTGATAAAACTAACGCATCAGACGATCGGATGCCTCATTCATGCAATAACTCAGTTTTTAATCTATAAATGGCATGCTATTGAAGTAAATTAGTGTGTGATAATGAACTAATAAGATTGAAATTTTGTAGAAGTAAAATTTAATTGGCATTGTTTATTTATTATATATTGATGGACCAAGAAATAAAGTTTTATTTATCTATTTGATAGGACTATAGAACCATTAGTGACGAGTATGTACCATCATCTCTCTCCAAGGAGGTGTGTCTTTAGCTCCTCAAACACGCACTCGTGTTCAGCCGCACATGTGGAATATTCAAAATACCTATCATTCTTCTTTCGCCGAATGGTTTGACTAACTTCCTCCACTTTTGCCACCCATGTGGGTATTTGCCGGGCCACCTTTTCAATATGGAAACTGCAAACATATAACATAAATATACAGCCAAACACTCCTCCCAATACTCTCCGCCTTGCTAGTAAAATAATTCAGATTCCTAGTTGAACTCTTATCTCTTAACTACTACAATCTTACAAAAAGTTTCCGCTGACGGGAGTTTTAATTCTAGTTAATTCTCCTCTCTAACTTGCTTATCTTCGAAACATATACCGCATTAACTTTCTAGGTATAAATAAGGCATCCGAGTTCTAGCAAATAGTCCTTATTATGTGGAAGGCAGATTACTGTTGTTTACTTATTTCTACTTCAAGGCAATCCGCAAGATTGTGGTTTTACTCAAGTACATTTTACTTCAGCTAACCAATCGATTAGTAAAAGCAAGAAGTTGATTGATTAGCTTTCTTCAGCATTAAAATTATATTTTAATCATATGAGGGGTAGAAAGGGTATATCAATTTGTAAATCCGTCGAGATGGAAGGGATCGAAGGCGATTCGCCGGAAATTCCTTTATTTAAGAGTTGGGAATTTTCCTCGTATTAATGCTTTATAATATTTTAAAGGGCGTAAATTCAAAATGATGTGATGCCGGGGGTGAGGGGGGGGGGAGTAATTTTGGAGAAAAGGTCTGTCGCTTATTCCTCCCACGCCCCGCTCTTCCCTTATTTTTAATTCTTCTCCCCTTTTTTTGGAGAGTTAATTCTCTTTTGCAACTTCTATTTTTTTGTTTATTTCGCTGTAGCTTTTTACTTATTAATGTTGAGAAATGGAGTTTGGAGGAAGATGGTTTAACTAAACTGTAAAATTTTGTTGAAAAGATTCTATTATATTAGTGACCGGCAAAGATAAGTTGTAAAACATTTTTTAATATTAAAATATGTTTTTATTTAAAGAATATTCAACAAAAAAAGGTGTACTTCTTGTTAGTAGACTCTTTTTTAGATGTGAACGGAAGGTGGTTTAAAGTGAGTGTAAGCGGCGGTGAGAGTACTGCCTGGTGGATTTTACTGGAAACGAAACATTTTAGATACATATTTTATTGTCTGATGTAAAGCCGTCTAAAGCTAAATCCCTTACCTTCCTGTGTAATAGGAGCTTATCGGGAGCGAATCGTCATTTCTATTGAACTAAATAAAGGGCTCTTACCGCTCGACAACAAGGAGCAGGTAATTCTAGGAAACCATATTTTTGCGGTATATTCAAGTTTGAAGTCCGCCATTGTGTATCTTTATTCTGTTAGCGGAAGGTTTTTATGTATCTTCAGGAAGAGTGAGGGGAGTAAGGTATTCCGATTTCTTTTAACCCCTAGATATGACCCTTTACGGGCGAATTCTATAAATGTTTGATCAGAGGAGGCATTAAAACGGGGGAGATTAAATATTTCTTTTGGTAAGTACCGAAGGGAAGGATATCACGTGCCTGGGCCTGGGAGGCCGCGTTCCTCGTTACATGCCGTCATAATACCTGCCTCCATAACTCGGCCCGACGTCGGCTCCCCTCGCCCTCTTCTTCGTCGCTTTATTAGAAACTCGTGGACTTGTTTCTACCACAGTCGAGGTGACGTCATCCTCTGTCGTTTTTCCACCTCCCTTCCTCCGTCCTAGTAATACTTTTATATTGCTAGAGACCGGGATTTAGCTTGTAGCAGTGTATCCTCCACGAAATTACCACTAATAACTTAGACGTAATTTACTCGAAATAATGTCAGAGAGCTAGTTGTAAATTTCAGATGTCGAACAATTAAATAATTGTTCGTTCCAGGGGTTTTCAGAGTGTTTAGTATTAATTTATTTGTTTGTGTTTACCTTTGCCTTGAAAATTACCTTAAAAATAGTCTCGGTCTAAAGTGTGTCATTTATCCGCTATTGTGGAGTACTTATAAGAGGCGTCCTTCGTGAGGCAAGCAGGGGATTCTATAGTGTCGCCGCTCTCCTTAGTCATCGTTATTATTTTGGACTTGGTACTCAGGACTTATAAAAGTTAATTGGTGCGAAGTCGTCATTTTCTTTTGTCCGTAGGAAGAAGGGAGAAAGGCAGGAGTTGTTGACTCTCGGCAATTAAAGTCTGGGGCGCAATGGGCTTTGGCACACAATAAGAGAGGAAACCAAGAGGGACAAGGTATTCATAATTCCTCCTGATTTTAACAATGATAATACTGAGAAAAATATAAATAATGTGGGGTGAGGTCGCTCTACCCTGTGTAAATTAAGTGTTACTGGCTACTGGGGTCTGGGGTTGCCGGCCTTTACAATTGTCTGCATCCTTGAGTCGGTCCTGCTTTCAGTACTTAATGTTTCACTCATATCTTGCCTGGCGCCGCCTACCTTCTTTCCTTTCCACCTTACTTATTCAAGGAATTTGTCCATGTTTTAATTTCCCTACCAGGATTTATAGTTTTGCCTCTCATCCAAACCGCGTCTCCAGCTCCTTTAGATACCACTCGAGCTTCGGACGCAAACCGATTTAGACATATTAGTTTCTTTGTTGTCAGTTGTGCCTTATTTTGTGGACAGCTTGTTGTTTTCTCGGTTGACTTTGAGAGTTAAATTGAACTCGAAGAGTCAATATGAGAGTATGAAGTTATAGAAGTACATAGAAGTTTGTACAGTAAATCGGCAACAGGTTTGTGATTATGGAATGACTGTGAGACGAGTCCGTCAGGTTTGGCCAAGTAAAGAAGTGAAGATTAGGGGAAGTGGTAGGCATAGTATTGATTCTTTTTTACGTCATTAATTTAACATAATTGAGTTCGTGTCCGTGCGTGCGTAATTGATTATTAATTTAGTTGGCTCCGTTGTATATGTAGGATCAAGTAAGTGTTCTTTGTACCTTGTCATTAATTTGTATCTTGCTCTCCCTGTGTATACTTGGTCGCAGTCATTGTGGGTCAGATTGTAAATTCTTATGTGCTCTTAAGTTGTCGTATATGTTGCAATATGCTAGTCGTTTTGCTATTTTTTTTTTTTATTGTTCTGAAGTATTTTATTGTTCTGAAGTCTTTATGGCGTATTCGTAAAAAAATCATGTCGCTTTACCTTTGTTAGTTATTGTTGTCCATTGAGAGATAAACACATCAAAAAGAGCAGAATTATAAAAAAAGACGTATTTTGNCAAAAAGTGGTATCTTTACTTTTGGTCAAAGAATGTTCAGGATCTTTTTTCAGATTTTTTGCACTTAATAGAGGGGATGGGACACTTTTAACACCCACTTCAAACTCGCCTACGCTCGCCCTATCAAAACTTATAACCAAAAATTATATATTATTGTTATCAGCTCGACGTACTCCTTCATATGATACCCCACACGGTGTCCAAAAAAACCCTGTTTTAACCCCTGTTTTTTTACCTTAATTTTTTTAAGTGTGTGGGTAGATACTATACACGTATATGCCAAATTTTTAAGTTATTACGTGAGAGCAGGCGACAGACACATGCAGGAATATGTATAAGGATCCTTGGTTTTGCCTATGATCCTTAAAAATTGCAGTACGAGTATTTGTACTGTGTTGGTTTGGAATGATCGAGATTATTATGAAGGCGATTGAAATAGGTAGAGAGTAGAGTCAAGGATAGAAAAAGAAGAGAGTAGAGACACCAAGACATAGATAACATAACACCCTTGTAAAATCCCTTTAATTTATCGATCAACATCTGGTAATAACCAATGTGACTTAATTGCCTTTTTAGGGTCAGTAGGGAAAAATGATGATCCTTAAACATTCCTGCACTTGTCTGTCTGTAATGGCCGTGATCTTCGAAAGTTTCCAACACAAAAATTTGCAATAAAATTATGTGGAACAATACAAGCTCATTATAACTATGGGGAAGTCCTAAAAAATCATTTCTTAGAAACAAAGGGTTGAAGATTAAGGTGTTGAATTTTTTCTAGTAGGGTCGTATTTCTAGTAGATGAGGCCGCCCTGAGTCCATATATATGTATATTTGGTTTCATTTTTAGGGTCCGTCGGCAAAATCGAGGATTCTTATATTTTTTCTGCGTGTGTTTAGTGTTTATAGTCCTGCTTACTAGCAAAATTACTTTATCCGAAGTTTTTTTTATGTCGGTTTTGAGACTTATCAGACCCATGGGATAATTCAAAGTAGGCTATTTAACATTTTAAAATAAAAAGCGCCATCAATAGGTACTACTTAAACAATACTGTGTTTCCTACGGACCCTCGCTGTGTACTTACTAGCACATAGCACACACTTGACCTGTTTATTGTACCTTTCATCTTTGCACCTTTTACCCTTGAATTTTTTTTTTTTAACAAAACAACGAAAAAAAATTGTCATAAAACAAAAATGGGGTTCAAAAAATGTTTCATGCGTCGCATATTTTGTAAGAAAATAATGTTTTCTTACCCAAAATCTTCTAAATTTATTATCTTGGGATTTAATTCGGCTTGACACTTCCGAGTAGTTTCATTAAGACAATAAAAATGCTTATAAGAGCGTTTGTTTCACGTCATCGTAATAAATGGTTCAAAAGTTATAGCTAAAAAGCCTTTTAAATTACCGCCATTTTGATACGGCTGGGCCGATTATGCTCTATTATTTAAATTGCCTATGTTGCGTGTGCTGTAAGCACATACTTGGCCGTTTTATTTCTTGTTCTTCTCCAGAGGTTTTTTTTCTCCTTTCTTTAATGATGGCTTTATGTTCAATTTAGAAATCGTTAATTTCGCCTTACTGGTTTTGTTCTTTTTCTTTAAATGTCCCTGGTCTGAGATTTTCTTTACAATTTTTGTGGTTTTAGTTACTTTCGATATCTTTTATTTTCCTCCTACTTTCTGCAAATTAAAAAATAAGATGGAAAATTATAAGAAAAACTTTTTAATAACCTTTTGTTGAAAATGAGATGTGGAACAGCTGGTAGGGTACTTCATTTTTATTTTCAATGTCGAATGTGTTGCCAGTGAGACCTTTTATTTTCTCCTAGAATAGAGTCGCTTTTAGGTTTCTGTACGAAGTACGAAAAGAAACCTTATTTAACGGCTCTGAAAATTTGTCCGTTGGTATAGGGATGCGCGTCCGGTGTGGACGGTACACGAACATACGAATGCTTGTTCGTCGGTGCTCGTCGGTTTTCATAGAAATTCGTCGTTTTTACGTGGTCTGTGTGGAGGCTACCAACAAATTTATTTTAACACCCTTAATTTGGCCAGGCATTTGTAGAATAATCGTTATTTAAAAAAGTTAATGCAGGCTCGCTGCGCTCGCCTGTCTATTTATTGCATAAACAAGCGAGCCTAGCGAGCCTGCAATAACTTATTTAACTAAAGATTATCTATATAAATAGGCGAGCTAAGTTAGCCAGCAATAAATTAATTAAATAAAAACTATTTTTAAATGCTGTCTGGAAAGGTGAGTGCAACGTAAGATATTGTTATTAATAAGAAAGTGTTATTAATATTGTTATTAAACGTCGACTTTTTAATGTGATTAGATCCGATTTAATGGATTTTGCGATATTCATCACTTCATAGCAGTGTCGCTGTCGGTTTAACTAATAGTGTATTTTTATCAAATTTTTTAAAATAATCCATCAAAATATTTAGCTCAAGTTTACGCAAGAGTTGCATGCAAACGTTTCGACGGATACCGTTGTCAAATAAACTTAGCTTGCGAGCCTTTGGAAAAGGAACATGAAATGTTGAAAAATGGCCTTTGGAAAAGGCCATTAAATGAAGTTCGCTTACGCTCACTTCATTTAATGGCTTAATTCTATTCGGAATTAAATTTGAATAAAAAAACTTTATTTCATTTCTTTCTTAAGAAATGTTTGTTGACGCCAAGTATATTGACCTGGTGCGGTCTTTTCCGGAATAAAAAAGATGCGTTTTCGTGAAAAGAGAGGAAGGTGTAGCTTGAGGGGATGTATAAGGATGTCGACATCAATTTATATGTTATTGTTGTTACAGGAAGCAAGTGTCGCATTTTCGCCGGCATCAGAGTGCCTTAGCCTTCCCTACTTCTTCCCTTCCTCTTGTAAACGTAACAATCCTCCAGGCCCCTTTTGTAAGATTCAGTCGTATAACGCCTGCTTTCTCGTCTTGTCAATTTGTTAGTTCCATAAAGACCTCTTTTTCTTGTCGATGTGTCTGTCAGTTTTTAGATCTGAGTATTGTTTATTGTATTTTAGGTCATTTTCGTTGGCATGGACTTATTCCGCTAATCAACATTACAGTTACTAACTGATAAAACTTATTTTTATTTTAGAGTTTTGCATCGTATATCTTGTATGGATGGTTAGTTCACCTCTTGAGTAAATGCCCGAAATGTTTAAGTAATTTTACGAACTGATAAGAGTCAAAACGCCGGGAATTCTCTGAGCTTGACAGCAACTGCTTTGAAACATACAGAGGGTTGTCCCCGGCTCTCTATGAGTAAGGTTACGCATTTAAAGCGAATTTTCCGTCGTCTTTGTCTTGTTACACCACAATACAAAACTATTTTCTCAACATGCCGCCAAAACAAACCATAAGCGGTGGAATGATTTCCTCTTCTAAATAATATAATTGACCTTTGGAAGTTATGCCAAGTCGAAAGGTCACCCTGTCATCAATTTTTTGTGCGATAAGGTACTTGAATCTTGACTTTAACGTTTTTCGACAGTAAGAAAGCTGAAAAAGGTATTGTTCTTGTTTTTTAGGAGATTTTATCCGAATTATTTATAACCCTATCACGAATCATCGTCAAATTAAACCATTAAAATATATAATTTACATAAATCGATTACTATACTTAATAATTGAAAGTATACATACTTGTGTTGGGGGTTAGCTATAATGACCTAATCATGTTTTCTTTAGACTTCTCTTTTTTGTCGATGAAATATAGAGATAGAAGTGAAACTTTTTTTTATAGTGCTATTATTTGGTTAAAATCAAGTGTAAAATCAAACTGTAAAATCAGTTGTAAAAGTTTAAATTAACATTTAAACTGATATAATTTCTTTATAATAAGGCTCAGTTGTTCAAAGCTATGTTTAAAGCGTAGCTCTGATTGGTTGTTGAGAATCGATTTATCAGGTCGATTAATCAAATATAGCACTTTTAACATCAGCTGATATTAAAGAAGCTTCCAAAAACTGTCACCTACCGCGCCCTTGCGCTAATAGCCCAGTCAAATTAGCCACAAATTCATCAAATAGGAGAAAAAAATCCCGAAGTTTTGAAACTTGGCAGAGTTGTTGATTTGAGTGTCCTGTACAACATACTAAAAGTCCCCGAGGGTGGGGGGCGAGCGTGAGGTGGGGGGGCCCCCTGAAGGGCCATTTTTTCAGTTTTTCTTAATTATCTTCGAAAATATTGAGTTT
>KZ651086.1:98579-110545 GCA_001010745.2 Gerris buenoi | reverse complement strand
CACACTTAATATTTTCAACATGGCGGCCAATATGGCGGGTGACTAAAAAAAAAGTTTTTAGTCACCATGACATGTTATACATTAATTTAAAAGTCTTGAAGTTTAGAAAAAGAATATGCAATTATTAAAATGTCTTCATTTAATAATTTTAACTTAATCGTACAGAGACCGGCGATTATCGCATCTTGTTACCTACTTGAAGCGCGCCTTACTTGTTTATTTTAAATTCTTTGAAAGTTCAGTTCTACTCCTTTCAGGATTTCTCCTATTCTTGCCCTTTTAATATTAGGAGAAGGTGGCGCTCACTATTTCAAACTTCTTATATTTATAAATTTATTAATTAAAAAATACTTTAAATTAATTTATAAAAAAAAACTTTTACATAAATAATTTAAATTAATTTATAAAAAAAACTTTTAAATAACAGAGTAACCAATTAAAATTAAATTTAAAAAAAAAAATGGATTACCTTATATTTGACTTTTAAGGTGGTAAAAATGACTAGTTATTTACTTTATATACTAGTTCTAATAGTTTTAGTTGTGATGAAGCCATTTTTATCATTTTAATATGTAGGTATAGTAGTTTCATGAAATAGGTAGTGTATGATTTAAGTATATAGTTATAGTAGTAGTGAATATTGGTTAAATAGTTATAATGTAGAAAAATATAAGAGAATAACCGGGAACAATGCCAAACATTAGCGAAAAACCGTTTGCCTCGAATGCACGGGTGGAGTTGTCGTTGTGTTTGCGATTGTTTGCAAACTTTTGAGTGCATTCACAAACCCTGTTTGCGAATGAATGTGTGGTATGTACGAGGCTTTATACGAACCTTCGATTCCTTCCTCGACGCGCCGTTTTTCATCGATCTTGTAAAATACAAGATCTGTACGTACTCCTACAGATCTACCCTGCCAGCCTCCAAGTTCTACAAATACAAGCTTTCCCTCATATATCAGTCGATAAAAAATGAATACCTATACCCGATACTAATGTTTGAAGTCATATAGAATGTAGATGAAATTTTATTTCTGACATTCTAGGAATGGAGTGAGATAATGCTATCTGTTAACTCGAGGTTTTTGCATGCTTTCCTCTCCTACATTATTTTATCAAATTATGTAAATTATATAATACATATTACACTAGAAATATGACTAACCGGAAATATAGCACTCGACAGAGTGTTTATTTTTATGCAAGTTCTGAGTTAATGAGTTATTATTTCACGGTTTACTTCATAGACACACTTAACTTCTTATTCTTAATCTGATTACCTTGGTACAAAGGTAATCAGTATACTCTGTTTACTGATACTGATCTCTGTATACTGTATACTGATACTCTGTATACTGATAGTATACTCTGTATACGGTATCAGTAGTATACTCTGAGGGCTTTCCAAAACACTGTCTGGGAATAATATTTCGGGACATTTTTTCACAATATTTTTTTACACAATATATATATCGTTTTTAACTTGAAACCTGTTAGGTTAAGTGAAAAAGTTATAGGAACAAAATTAGAACATTTTTTTTAATTAAAATTATTTTCTATCTGGAATATTTAACGATTTACAAGCAAAATGTGTGTTGACTGTTGGAATTTTATACAATTAAAAGTTTAGGCGGTAAAATTATTAATATTTAGTTTTATCCACGTTATTAAACATAGAATCTTTGTTATAAATTCATTCCTAAAATTAATACAGGGCAGAACAAAAAGTGTTTAACTCGATGAAAAGTGGTGTTATATCAAGGATTGTCTTTATTATTAGGTTTGTAAAGAAAGAAATATAATGTATAGTTTGATTAGTTTGACCGGAGAGTTGGAAGGAAGCTGGTAGATAGCTGGCAGTTTCATATCTTTATTAAAGCCATTTGTTGTTTGCCGAGGCAATTACTGAAGTAAAGTGAAGAAACTTTATCTTGATTTAGATGAAATAAAAGCGCGGTAGATAGAAAGCTTTGTATTTTACAGAAGAAAAGGGCGCCTGTGATTAAATAAAATTGAGCTTCACTTTTTTTCTCCCTCTTTTCTTAAATCCCTAGATTGGGAATTCCCTCGAGTCTATCTCGTAAGCGATTGCAGAAGGCTTTTAACGGATTTTCTTCAATATTAAGGCTCAATATTGAATTTGCCTTGAGATTTTGTCGGAGAGAGGCTCATTATTGGGTCTCACCGCTTTAAACCGTTCCTGATTTTTCCCCGTATGTTTTCTTGGGCAATCTTGGAAACGGATTTAAGACGGCTTTTCCCGCGTCAGGTAAGTCTAAACCAGGCTTCTATTTTACACACTCTGATGAACAATACTCCAATGCTATACCCCGATCGAATCAATCCATATATTTAAATACCATAATAGTCCTAAATTTAAAAAAAAATATGGGGGGGGGGGGGGGAACCCTTCTCGGGCTGTTACCCCATGGTAGCCAGTGTGCTCTTCTTGTGAGAGGGCATGTGCTCGAATACGGTTGGCTGCCTAAGAATTTGTATTTAAGAATAACCCTATGACTTATGTAATTTCAACTAGATTTTAATGGGACTCTGAATACGTTAAGAAGAGGTTTTTTAATTACAATAGTTTAAAATTTTAGCATACCACTATTTACCTATACATGCATCGGCCGAAAGGATTTAACGATGGAACTACTCGTTTATGAAAACTAGTAAAAAAGTCTGCATGGTGTGAAACAATCGCCCAATTGCTGGAATAAAAAAAAGAGATTTTCTTCGGGGCTATGGACAGAAAGAAAGTGATGCAGATCCGTGCTTAGTTGTGAGATTCAAACCAAATAACAAATAATTAATAGTTGGCATATAAGTTGCGAAAGACAAGAGTGATTTTGAAATTTTTTTGAAGGCATTGTCTAATGAGTTTAAAATGAGAATGAAACGTTTCATTCTCTACGAGTTTAAAATGAAATTAAACGTTTTAAGAAATGTTCTATTAGGCCCGTGTCCAGGATCGGGGGGTCAGGATAGGGAGTCACAGCGATCGACGGCAGGGACTAGTAGTTTGGGTGAACAGAAACGTAATCTTCCGCTTCATTGATTTTAATACATATTTGTTCTTTATAACAAAAGAGCATTTAGGTTTGTGTCAATAAAAATACGTGTATGTAATGAAACTGGCTCATTACAGTATGCCCGAAAATTGTGAATTGTGTATAAAAAAATCGAAATAAAATCGTGCACTTAATAATTTCGAGTATTTTTGATAGCACAAGAACGAAAATCACAGGGACCACAGCTATAGGTAGAGGTAGAAGTAGACGATATACTCAACAAGTTGTTCTGATAACAATGCTAAAACCTACCACATCAAACAGTTTGGTTCGAGCTCAGGAGCGTTTCATCAAAACGAAATCACCAATCAATTGCCAACTGATGCAGTGACCGCTCAAGCGTATTACCTTGATCTCGGACTAATTCGAAACTGGTGATTGGAACAAACCTAGTGTATCCCCACATTGGGTTACCAAAATGTAAAAAAAAACATTTTTCGAAGACAAATCACTATTCATAAAACTCCTGTTTGTTTTTAAATGAAGGTTTTATAGTATTATTGTAAAATGTACCCTGAATCCAAAAAGTACAATTTTCTAAAATTATACAAGTGGGAACTAAAGAAATAAGACTTCTTTATAATTTTTTTTTTTAGGTAATATTTGTTATAACGTGCTGATTTTAATACTCAATTATATAAATAAAAATCGTATGTCAATCATTTTCTGCGACACTCTGTGTTTCATGCCAAATATATATTTATGACATGCCTCCCTCACTCAAAACAAAAATGATGTTTTGCTGCTTGCGTAGGTGATCTGCACGCTTTCTCTTCATTTTCCCAGCCACCTTTACGACATAGGAAAAATCTTCTGTCTTCCCATTAATTACCTCTTTTACTTCTTCTTTTCCTTCTGCAGTCTGCACCCAAACCGAATCGCTCTCCTCAAAACTCTTCTCCTCTTCCGAACGGTAATTTACCTTCTGCCTTTCTAGATCGTCTCTAATGCCCTTATGTACGTTCGGTTTTATAGATTTTATCGTTTTCGGTGTCTCCTCCCCCATAACATTTCTTGGGGGAGATTTTCCATTCGTACTATTTGGGGTATTTCTATAATTGGTTAACCTCTCCTCTTTATCCTTTTCAAAAAAAAAAAAAATGAAATTTACTCCAGTTTAAAAATGCTTCTACTACAACCAGCCAGTATTGCTTTTGAAACGGGCCCGTGAATTCAGATGCGTGGCCACGGTTCCAACGGTGGCGTCTGGTGCCAAGCATCACACCGTTTCACATACTCTTCCAGGCTGGAATCTATTCCTGGCCACCAAACAAAAATTCTCGCCTGCGATTTCATCCCTGTAACACCTGGGTGACCTTCATGGAGTATATCTATATGTTTTTCCTTTAGTTTTGTGGGATCACTGACCTTCCATGCCACATTACGATGCCTCCCTCAAAAGATAGTTCTTCTCGTTTACCGTGATACACTTTTAATTCGTTTTCCAGACCTCCTTTATCAGGGCAGCCCTGTTCAATAAAAGAAATTACTTTATTTATTATGTTATCCCCTAAAGTTTCCTGTTTTAACTCCCTCCGTGAAACGTTTATCTCTCCTAACCGCAAGTTAGTTATGGTGACAACTGTCAGTGTTGTAGCTATTTAACGGTATTCATTGTTAAGAGAATTGAGATTAACCATGTGAGAGGAAATCTTATCTTATAGAATTAACCCAGAGTGAAATAACTTATCAATGTCTAAGACAAAATTAGTGTGTCATAATTATTTATAACAATTAACCTTGCACTCAAACATAAATTTAAAGTAGCCTAATGACAAATATAGCACTGGCATTGACGAATATAGTTAATTTCAATTGCTTCTAGTTGTACAATTTTACGATAGTTGGGAAATCAGTGTTACAGGATACCTGCATCTTTTGATAATTTATTTATCCATGTAATCATTACATCAATGCACAACAACATATCTTTGAATTAAAGAATTCTTTGTATTCCATTCCTGATCTAGTTTGATTACTTAGGTTCCAGGTAAATGGCTTAATGCTCACAGAATTACCTATAGCAACAATATTTATAGGCTGCACAAGAAATAATTTTCTTTTTTCAGTTCTCAATAAATTTAAAAGAGCAAAGCTTTATTTTCCTAGACGCGAGTCAAACGATAGCCGCCAAGCAACTATCGCTCATCAAACTCCTCCTCTGAGTTTGCATGCTACTGTTTTCCTGAGCGAATCTTAACTTGCAAGCTCTTATAATTTTGTGCCAGCGGCTATCGCTCAGCGCCTATAGGAAAACGTACCTTGAGTATATTTTATCTAATGTCTAAATGTAAAATCGTATGAAAGAACTAACGTGTTTTTTTTATATATAAAAAATTGTTTATTAAATATAAGCCCTTGTAGACTTTTTACGGTGTTTCGTGCTGATTATGTAATTCTTATAGCTTTGTTTTTCATTGTCTTTTACAGAAGTTACAAACTATCGGTGAGGACTTTTGTGGTCTGGACGTCAACACTCCCCTGGGAGGAGAGACTCCGATGACTGCAGTCCCAGTGTTACTAGTGAATCAACTGTTGACTGCGGTAGCTGCAACTTCGACTGGTGACTACACCGTTGTTTTTCTTGGAACATCTCACGGTCATCTTAAAAAGGTATGTTGATGATCCAAGGTACGCACCCTTTTGCCTTGAAGTCGGTGCTATCTTTCTCTGACTTAATATTAATGTGTACACGTGTACTCGTACACGTTTACCTGTGCTTTAATTGTATAGCTTCTTACTTTGGAAAGGTTATGGCACCGTGGCTGTCTATCGTTCAGGATTACTAAAATTGGAATTTAAACCGGTTTACTAAAATTTGGTAGACATGTTTTTTAATCATTACTTGTGTCATTTTCTTTTAAGGGTTCGTGTACAAACGTAGGCTTCATATTTAAAGTAAAAAAAGGGTCTATAATAAGGAAGAAAAATATATTGATGGTGGTTTCCTTGCTAATAAAACCTGGCCAAATCATTTTGCCGCCTAGAAAGCTACAACGCTCTCTGAAAGAACGAAATGTAACGAGGGCTCGATCCTATCCTCGAAATAGACACGGGAAAGCATTGCTCGTCTGGGTTTTACTCGATAAACATTGATTTTTGTTTTTTCGACAAACAGGTATATGTCCCTTCATTCGTTTTCGAGACGTCGCGTCGCGTCGGTTGGAATATTTACCTGCGACACAAAAAGGGTCTGCCTTAATTTTAATTTCGTCTGAAATTAAAATAATTTACATTTCGAGTCGGCTTCTCCGTGAAGAGGGGGAGAATACTTCAGGTTTCCAACAATTGTAATCGAGCAAGACGGGTAGAAGAGGGCTTTTTGAGGACCCTTTTCAGGAAAAACCCCGGCTCGCGAGGGCCGAATCTCCGTGGGTGGGAGAGGGATAGAGACGCGAATTTATTTTCGCGAGGTTTCAAAAAAGGATTGTGGAACGGGACGGGAGCCGAAATTAGTGTAGCTAAAATATTAATTTTAGGAAATGGGGGAAAAGAATGGGAACTTGGAGAGGGTGCTGTTAAAATTCTAACAGGTGGGGTTGAGAAACTCAGACTAGCAACATTAGAGTAAAGGCAAGCAAAAGCAAAATGGTGCGGGCTGCCTGACACACACCCCTTTCTTACAGCTAACCGTTCTTTATTTACCGTGATAAAAAGAGGGAGTTGATTGTTTGAGTTAAACAAAAGGTGTACGATTCACCGGGGTAACCGCCATCATTAACTTTCCTACTGTCCTTTTCTTAAATGTCCCCCTTAAGTTTTTCTGGGTTTAATACGTTTTAAACAGACTAAAAGTTATTATGTATTAGGCAAGACGAAGGATTTTTGATGCCCGACCTTTCTAGAGGCCATATAAATATGTGGAGGTGGTGGACCACATCAGGTATGCAAGCCAGGTTGACTAACTACTCTGTCCCTTTCCTCGCAATCCTCTTGACTATTCCGAGCATTTTTGCTGTGTAAGCTTAACGGTCTCGGCTTCGGCTATAAGTAGGTGTCTTGTACTAGTTTAAATAACAAACAAATTATAAAAAAACGCTATTTTACGTCGTCCAGACTATAGTTGCCTGCATCATTAATTTTTCCTCCAGCATTAGTTTATTGGTTAACGGGACTTTATGCCTAAATTGCGTCCTCCAGCTCATGGTGAAGTATTGTGTCACGAAGAACTTGTATCCCAATGATCGACGCATCTACTGTTAGCAAATACTATTTTTTGTTATATGTATATATATTAAATGTTATATTGTTAAAAAAAAAATCATTTTAAAAGATACAAATAAATATGATAGTACGTATTTTAGAACTAGGTTTGTAAAACAGGTAAAAAAAAGTTGCTTAAACTAGGATTATTATACTGTGGAAAACAACTAGAAGGATAGTAAGACGTTCTGGTTGAGGTCGAAGGTGTTTAAGGAGTTGAGGCCAGAGCACTTGCCCAGCTCACCCTTCGGCTTATAAATATGGATAGGGTGGTAATAATCCCAGTAAGTAATTTACCCGATAAATTTGCCCAGTAGAATAAGATGCCGTAGACTAAACTATGCCGTTTCCCTACTTCCACAAAATAATTTTCGCTTCTTAAGACTTTACTATACATACTAAGTTTGCAAAGTCAGTAAAGATTAATGACCCCCCATGAATCCTGTTTTTCCCTGCATTTTTATATACCAATTTTATTGTGGGGTTTCTTGGTATATATGAGAAAAAGAACGATGTTTAAAGGATGCAATCATGTCTTCATTTTTCTGGCTTTCCATTATCAGATTCTGCTGAATTGGACTTGTGTAAGTTTCTCTGTGCACGATTTTATTTGTGTAATTACCTGTCTTGTCGGTGTGATGACGAGAATGGACAATTTTAAAGCTTAATCCATGTATTTAAGTTGGTTCTTGAATTCCAAATGCGAAGTGGAAAACCTTTTACAACTCACTATTTTACAAGATACTATACTGTTAGGCTAAGCCGACGTGGTTGTACGTCCCCTCCGTGGTTATTCGGCTTGAGCCTATGTCGTTACCTGTCTACACCATCTATCGAGATCCCTTTGACAAGAAGGAGGAGCAGTTTCTCCCTCGAACGTGCACTACCTGGATCATCTGTTTCGAACCTCTAGACTCAGTCAAGAAATATAAGTCGCTGAAGATAGCCGTCATACTTTTGTATTCTTATAACTGTTACATTTTAGTATTTTAGAGGCAACCGGTCTGATTGGTATTAAATAAAAATTATGGTACAGACCAATAAACTTATATTTTACAAGTACAGTGTTTCTCATTTATTTTAACAAGTGAGGCAAACAATTCATTATGTTTGATTACCACAAAATCTCAGTCAATACAACGAACGAATTAACAATTCTCTTACTGTTGCTCATCGTAGTAGATATCGCATTGATTTTGTTGCGTTATATTGGCTTTTTCAGTCATGACCTGGACATTAGCCTTAGCTCTGATTAAGCTACATGGAGCGGAAGTTAGTCTGTATACTCGGTTGGGACTAACCTGACGCAATCGAGTGGACCAGGTCGAGGTGGCTTCGGTTCAGTTGGCGGCCTCAGATTCCTTCAAGCCTTACTAATCACTCATTATATGCTTTAATAAATACATTTTCATCACTTTACTTTAACTAAATTTAGTATATAATGCAATAATAATCTTTTTAAGCATTTTTTGGTAAATTTCAAGTGATCGAGAATAATTTGTAATTTAGAAAATGACCTTTCCACGTCGTCAGAAATAATTGGCATATACTTGAATAAAGAGCCGTCTTTAATTATTCTGCGTCTTCGCCTTGTATTATTTTAAATATTTACTAATATGTATTTACTATTTTATTATATGTATTTACTAATTCGTTCCAGTCTGGATTTCTATTTAAAATAGCTTCCATTTTTTTCTTGCCTGCTCTCCTGTATGGCCCGGGCACTCCATTGCAACTTTTTGGAGCTCCAGGACAACTTGGCAGCTAAAGTCAACTAAGCAACTTACCTCCAATTCTTCTATCATATTTGAAAACTTGAAAAAATGAGCTCTGATAAAATCCGGATACGACCAAATTTAATAGTTTTCTACCGCCTACTTCACTTTTTTAATAGCTACGTTTTCCTCTTTCTTTATCTCCTTGTTCGGCTTAAAAAGGCTGCTTTTATCCACGTTCCCCACCTTGTTAGGTTAGGCTCTAGAGGAAGGTCCCAGGCAGCATCTCCTTGAAGACGGACTCTCAACTTGGACTTATCATAAAAAAAAGTTTACCCGCTCAATCAGTCATTCATAGCTGCTTAAAAATTGCCTTACTTCCTCAGCTACTAGATGTACAGCATGGGCCAAACAGGTTTATGGACCATTTTAGGTTTCAACACTTTTTAAGCACTCCCCCACTTTCATCATGTATGCGCTGTCAGTCTCAAAAGCCCGTATTATATTTTATACGCTATGATTTCCTTGCCACAATATGGATAGAGCCTTTAGCACCGATCGAGCTATTGTGGTTTTTGTTGGTTTGCTCCACTTCTTTACACAATCTTAGTTGGCCCCGCTTCGCCGAGGGTCAGCTTTTCCTGATGAAGAAATGGCGGTGGCAATGAATAGCTGCAAAAATAACACTACATTTCTAAAGGAGGACTTAACCCTCAAACCATTCAATATATTACGTATGGTTATCCTCTAAGCACGCTACTTACACCTTATAACTTTTCTATGTACAGGATATATATTATACAGGGTGACCCGCGATATTCTATAAGTTAAATGCAATAAAACAATGTCGAGTAAGGATATGCCCATTTCTCAATAGTTCTCGGAATATCGATTTATTTCTTTTGTTAAAGTGTTTCACTAAAATTTTCAAACCATGCCTAATAACTCAAAAACTAAATGAGATAGAGAAATTGGGCTAAGGAACGGTTTTTTTTTTGCGAATATCTCGAAAACGAAGCTGTTCCGTTCCGGATCCATTATAGGAACTTTTTTTGTTCAGCGTCAAATTTCCTATAAGAACCCGAAGTGTTGTGGTTTCTTTCAGGAAAACCTTTTTCGCGTTTGTACAAAAATTGGTTGTGATACTGACCTAATAATTTCACGTCTATAACTTTCAATCCAACATAATTCAAAAAATAGTCCGTCGATCTTAGTCCTTTTCCTGAATTCGCCACACATATAACATCCCTTAATTAAGAGGACTCGGGAATTTCGTGGTCAAATTTAAAAAAATCCAAATTTTCCAATGTAACAGGACTTAGAGACTCTTACTAAGATGCTTAGAAGCTGATAATTAAGAAATAATTAAGTGATTCTGAATGGGTTTTTTATGCTCTTTAAAATTGTTCTTTAAGGCCCATACACGATCAAACATTTTGCGCAAACATGATGTTGGCGCAAATTGATGTCGGACAAATTTAGTCGCAGATGTCGGCCAAATTTAGGCCATAAACGTCAAACATAATGTTTGCGCAAACATCAAACTGCCCTATATACGGTTAAAATGTTTGCGCAAACATTTCGACCCTGTATGGGGGCTTTTAGCCCATTTTCTAAATCTCGAGAACTATTGAGAAACGGGCATATGCTTCCTCGACCTTTTTTTGTTGCATTTGACCCATAGAATCCGCAAGTTTTGTTATGAATTTTTTTCGAAATGCAATGATTTACTGTAAAATAGTTATGATTTCTATGTTGTAGTAGTTTTGTAATGCGTGTCAGCTTACTTTCATCGAAAAATATTT
Organism: Gerris buenoi; assembly: GCA_001010745.2. Classification (NCBI taxonomy): domain Eukaryota; kingdom Metazoa; phylum Arthropoda; class Insecta; order Hemiptera; family Gerridae; genus Gerris; species Gerris buenoi. Next base: position 99,752 of record KZ651086.1, on the reverse strand, counting down.
AGTAGAACTAAAGTTATTAACAATGTAATCAAAACTTTATAACCATGTCGATTTTTTGACCATTGACTTTTTACATCAAAACATGTTTTCAAAACTAATATTTTCTATTCCTTGCTTTGTTTACGTATGTACGGTTAATATAGTAATACGTATATTGTTTTCCTTTACATAAGTTTTTCTTTATTTTTTAATTTTTAATCATATTAAATGAAGGTCGAAGGATGAAAGTTGTTGAGGCGTAGATTAAGAATATACTTTGTACACACAATCAAGATTATTGTGCGATTAAATTCGATCTTGATAAAAAAAAATAGTTATTTATCGTTGCTAATAATAAAATAGAGGAATTTTTAGCATTCTTATTAATAGACTCCAAACTACAATTCGGAGAGTATTTCATTCTTAGTAATAGAATGAATGAAGTATAATATAGTCCCGATGTGGAGTTGGCCTTGGGCCATGGCAGAGTTCACTTTGGCACTGTTTTTTTTTTTTTTTTTTTTTTTTTTTTTTTTTTTTTTTTTTTTTTTTTTTTTTTTTTTTTTTTTTTTTTTTTTTTTTTTTTTTTTCTCTCGTAAAATTGGGGTTCAATGAATGAAACGTTTTCATTTTTGGCATACATTGTAAACTTATTAACCCAGACCTTTTTGTAAAATTTCGACCACGTTGGACTTCCCGCTTACGGAGTTATAAACAAATCACTGTGTTTATTTTTATGTGTGAGTGAAGAAGCTAGTTAATTCATCTTATCTCCTACCGGTCGTAATCTCAGGGAACAAACGTTTTAACATAAATAAACATCGTAAGATAAACAAACCAATCTCTAACTACTTTATTTTAATTCTCTTAATAAACTGAATATTTTTCATGAGTCAAACTAATCAGTTTGAAAAATTTGAAAAATTATTTTCAAAGAAGTAAAAGACATTGAAAATCAAGTAAAGATGTATCACCAGAGAAACATATCACGATTGATGCTATAGTATAGATCTTAATAGGTTTGTTCCAACCGCACTTCAAACTGGTTTGGAACTGTCGACGCATGCGCATTAGGAACAGGGCGTTCCAACTAAGTCCAAACTTAAACTCTGACTGTTAGTCGGCTGTTCCAACCACGCCCTGTTTGAATCACGGATTGGTTTGGTACCAGTCAGAGCAGTCAGCGATCGGAGG